>JAZGTK010018373.1:0-11871 GCA_036877625.1 Ambastaia sidthimunki | reverse complement strand
AATTGTGTGCTAACCTTACACCTTGAGTCTTTAATGAAATTTTGTGTTTGTAGGATTCAAGCTAAAACCAGGGAGCTTCGAGAGCGACAGGCTAGAGAAAGAGAATACGCTGAGATCCAGGACATCAACCGAACCTTCAGTTCTGATGAGGAGCACACCTATGCAGGGATCGGCTCTCTGGACTCCTCTCTGGACAGCAGTATGGACCTGAGTCAGAACGCTAGTCAGGAACAGCGTCCTCAAAGCCCCAGAGATCAACCACTGCCATTAGATACACTCTACGCCCAGATCAACAAGCCCCGCAATGGACGCACACCCTCCACAGACAGGTAAGCATTCATTTTACTATGATGTTGTTCACTGCATTTACTTTTCAAAATTGTGCCGTGATGTACAGGCTGGTTTATGAGTTTAAATAGGTTTGACCTTGATTTTGAGTGTTTGTAAAGGCAAATATCAAGACACTGATGTTCTTGAATTTAATGATGCCACTTTGGCTGTATTTCTAAAGCTTTGCGCACTGCTGGCTGTCATTCAAAATATGTTTTCTTATTATACTGAGATGTTGAATATTTAAAATGTTTGCACCTCATATAAAAGGTTATATGAGGTGAAGGGCACCATCTCTTGTTTCAGTTTTCAGAAAAAGGACCAATTGTCTACAGCCCTCTGACTAGCAGAAAAATTTCTGTCTTTGTTTTTGTTCTTTTCTTAAAATTGAGTTGAAAAAAATGAAAAGCTCTCGTCCACCCTTTATTTTGTGAAGACAAAGTAAAAAAAACACTAACCGGATTTCTCACCTGTGTCCCCATGGCTGGTGTTATAGCACAAGTAAATCACTGATAATTCCCTGGATTGGAAAATTTAATAACAAGCAGGCTTCTTTATTATCAAGAGGCATGTCAAATTCACCCTCACCTTTTGTATCAGTGTGCAGACCCACTGTAAATGTATCTGTGTCACTCAGGGAGTGCATTTGATAAATGCAATTTATGTGTGTAATGTTTCATATAAAAACAGGAAGTTTTGATGGTACATATTGAGTGTTGTTTAAAGCCTTTGTCCCTGGCTTTTAGTTTATATTGCAGCTTTGCAAAACTCTAATTTGCTACTTGCTTTTGCTAATCAGTGGCAGGTAATCGTATTATTTTGGGGGGAGGGGACATTGCCAAAAATGGAACTTAGATTTTATTGGGTCTTTAGGAACAGCTCAGGAGTTGCTGCAGCATTTTGTCTTCTGTGTTGATAACGGTGTGTTAAGGACATTGTACGGTTGACTCGGGGGATTGAGCTACATTTGTTAGTTGAAAATGAAAGCATTTTATGAGATATAGATGCAATATCATTCCAAGGAACTGTAATTTCCACCAACTGTTCTGAGGCTGTGTGAGATTATTGTAAAATACTTCTGTTATTTTTTGTCACATCTACCAATAAACAGCCACCAATGTGTAAAAGAAGAAAAACTCAGCCACTGATTGCTGTATTAAGCTGATGTATTTACATTTAAGAATTCATTACTTCAATCGTTTTAGGACCCTGGCGGCTCTAAAAGTGTTAGCAGTTAGTTCTGGAAACGCTATGAAATGCCAGCATGTCTCTGTCTTAAACAGTAATTACTCTCTCTGGGTTTATTAAGGCAGTGGATAATTGAAGGCAGTGAAGCAGAGGCAATGATTGACATATGTCATTCTGGGTGTGTGACCTTTCCCAGGGTGCAATGGGAGGGGGATTATTAGGCCGCCAACTGCTGTTCTCCCAGCAGGAACATACGCTCCCCACCCCCAAACTGTCAGGAGATCGGCCACTGAGACTCCCCCCACCACCACCAGTTGGCCACAGTGTGAATATGACAAGGTTATGCAGCCACTCAATAATCTGGCTAATCCGTGTGCCAATATCTCGAGTGGCAGGAAAAGGGCAGCAGTCGATCTCTAGCACCCTGCAGCGAAGATGCCGTGGTGAATACATAGTGATTTCTGTGTTTATTTCTGTACAAATAAACGTCACTTGAGTAGATTGTGTGTTGAAGTATACTACTAAAAACGTATAACTATATAATTAACCATATAAAACATAATTATATTATACAGAATAACACATTGTTCATTCATAGCTCATTAGTCTTAATGGAACTTAATGGTTCTTTGACATATTAACTAAGTGTCTCAGATATGGGATGACTGTTGACATACAGTAAGAGTATTGAGCTAAACAATGTGAAAAGCAGGCAAGTTGATCTTGGAAGACTTTTGATGGAAAATATTTTAGTTTCAGTTCATACTTTTTTAAAATTTATTTTAGTTGCAAACCAGATTTAGGCAAATTTGAGCACAGTTTATACCATTTGTTGTTGTGTTAAACTTTTAGAGGAGCCCACAAAAATCGCAATTTGGTCTCTATTAAGCAAATTACTACATGAAATATTAAGGGTTAGATAAAAAGATTATGCAGAAAGTGGTGGTGTAATATCTTGAGAGTATGAGCAACAGGACTATACTCAGAAATAGACACATCCAGAATCCTTTCACCTTAAATAAAAAAAAATGTAAACAATTTGTTTCAGAAACAAAGCAATAAACCCAAACCCAAGCTTATCTGCTTGAGATCTGATTACATGCAAATCATCCTGTGTTTATTTTAAATCCTGAGTTTAGAACGTCACACTGCTTTGCATATCACTTAAAAGGAAGCCTTTGTGAAATACGTTGTAATATTTGTTGTTGTGCCTCTGGAATAAATTGCATACTTTCATTCCTATTTGGCTCTGAGGGCTGTAATCTTTATAAACGCTGTAATGCATTCAAATTCTAGACAGCCACATCACTCCATTTGGAAAGACTGACTCTCTCAGTGAGTCAAAACAAACCCCAAATAAACATTTGCATTTCTAAATGAAAGCTAATAGAACTTTCATAGTGTCTGACTCCTGAAATAAACAGCCCTTGAATGAACATCAGCTTAAACTCATTATAAGAAGATGTGAAATTTTGCTGTGAGTTCAAGGCGAAGAGTTTTGTCATGAACAACTTTGTTGTTTCAATGAAAGAGTTTTCGGAATGAAAGGTTTTAGTTTTTATTGTTTTTTAAAAAAAGCAACAGGCAAGATTTCACATTTTGGAAGATAACATTAGAGAAGAAGATTTTCTACTTAAAGTTAAACTTAAATGGATCAGGCTTGCTCAGTTTTGGTCAGTCACAGCAAAGCACTTGTCTTAACAGATATGTATGTAAATTATGAATGGCCCTAAAATAGGTTTTAAAAGGCAATTTATTTGTACAATATTATGTAAACAAAAAGAAAAAGCAGATATGCAAAAGATAATTTAAATGATTTGTAAGGCAGTATCATAACAATATTTATATAAGATTTTTTATTTATATAAGAATTGTCACATGACACTTAACTGGGAACATCTCACAACTCAGTCCTGACATGCATTCAGAGTTTGCCATGTGCAGCCCCTAGAGTCAGTAGATCAGTTCAAATCACAAGTTTGTGTTGTGCTGCCGTGGAAGCAGTGCGTAGCCTCAAGCAATGCATCTCTCCTCCGCCTGAGGCTAAGATCTGCGTCTTGTGTAACACAACTCCCTCCCTCATTTGTGTTTGCTCAGAATTTTTGTGTCTGATATCTCTCTGTCTCCCCCTCCACCCTCTTATAGAGATTTAAAAATGTTTATTTTCTGGGATTACTAACCACTCTGGGACATTGGCTGTAGGCCAAAACCTTGTATGTAGGCAGCTGCTTTCTAACAGTCAAGTGACCAATTTGAAATGCTGTACATAGGCAGCAACACCACGCAGTTGATTTCAACAGAGTTTGGCATTAGCGTGCTGCTAAGCTAATAGCACAATTTCCTAAAATGCACAACACATACACATATTGGGTATTTATGAAATGGATTTTCCAATGATAAAATGTTTACTTGTAATCAGAATTTCTCCAGTGTTACTTGCCATTATGGACTTTTTGATAAGTTTGTTGCAGTGCATTATGGGATTGCCAAGGCAATTTGTGAATGTGTGATGCTGCCTTACACCAAAATTAACAATCTTTAAAGGCAGAATAATTAAGATGGCAACCTTTTGGAACAGTCTTTGCATTGGGACCGTTGCCTATGATACTTAGGCAGCTCACTAGGTAATGAAACGGAGCAAATTGCCCTGGAAAGGGTCCAGTATGGCGTGCATCTGCTGACTCCTGTTTGACCTGCATGGTACATAATGAATGTTTGTTGTAGCAAAAGAGAGAGTGAATGCATTCAGGGAACACGTCATTAATTTACCAGCACGTTCAAATAAATATCAAATAAATGTCCATTACAACGGCCTGGTCAAGGCCTCCGACGTGCATTAGCCGTTGACAATAGACAAGCCATTGATTTATTGGTGTTAAAAAGTGAGTGACGCCATTGTAGTGTTGGATTCCGTTAATGGTGCTGGATAGTGAAGTGTATTGGATATGGGCTACAGTGATGTAAAGCCATAGTGTCGTCATCACATACAAGCATGTGAAGAGCTTATAGACTAAATTGAATCAGCCTATTAAAGGGCACAGTCTTTGCATCCCACGCAGCTGCAGCTTGGGATCATTAACATTCGCCTTTATGTGTTTTCCTGTTTGTGATTTCATGCAGATGGTTGTCTAAACATTACAACTATATAAAATCAATGAAAGTCTGTCTTCTTTATGGCCAAAAATGTTTCCAGGCCCTTCACTGAAGAAGGCGCTTGGATCTCTATAGACAAAAACCATCTGTAAAACCAGAAGAAAAAACTGTTCTATCTCACCATTCTGCAGCTGAATAAATACGCTCAGACAATTACCAAATGTCTGGGTCCGGTAAGTCTGCCTTTAACAGTGTCCCAATCAGAAGGTCAGAGTGGCAGTAAACTGTGGAGAGTCCAGGCTTTTTGTCCTGTAAATGGATTTGTAAGATCAGAACTAAGCTAGTGAACACACCCTCTTATACTGTAAAGCAGGGCCCCATTACCCAGAAACCCCCTTTTTTATTGTTGTTTCTTATTGGCTATCTCTAAATGGAAGACTAAAAGCAGTTGGAACACAATCCATTTAAACACTGGGAGGCAGAATCTGTAGATGTATTTTAATAGAGGCAGTGTGGTTTCCAGTGGGCATGACTTACCTCACTTCTTTGTCACGATAGGTGCTATGGTTCAATGTTTTTTCAGCCTTTAATAATATTCAGTATATAACGTCAAGCTAAGATTTTATATTAAGCTTTTCACAGAGGGTAAAACTGAATGACCTCTGTTTGCAGTAAGGAAACAAGGGGACAAACCCAAAGGTGGTAAATGAACCCTGGGGTCAAGTGAGTCTAGTGCAGTGTGTTGAGCTGTCAGGTGTCACACAAAATGATATTTTGGTGAGTGTGAAGCAAACTGTCACCTTTTTGATGCACATGATTTGATTGACGGCTGCTCCCATTAGAGAGAGATTCTCTAAGCTGCTCTAAGTCAAGGTGAGACGAGTTGAGAGAAAGAGAGAGAGAGAGAGCTCTCGGGGGAAGAAGCTAACGCTCCAGAGAGCAGTGTTAGCAGGAATGGTGTAAAGAGTCTCTCAGGTTTCTCTTCACCTCTTTGTACTTGCCTCCTCTAAATCCAGTTTCTCCTGACTTTGCATGGTGTTGGAATTGGATTATGAAGTGCTAGTATCTAAATAGCTATTGATAAAAATGTAGCAGCTGGAAAATGGGAAAAAAAAGCAGTTGTGCTTCCTCTATTTGTTCCTCCTGTATTTTTACACTTTCTTTGGGGTGGAGAATATGTGATTGTAGGGCTTGATAATTGGCCCGGAAGGTCGTTAATCCATTTAATTGGTCGTTAATTGGCTGTGTCTGGCTTTAGACACCACCATTATGTGAGTCAGACATTCAGAATTCTGCATCGTCATCAGCATTGTTCGGTTATTTAATTTAAATTTTTTAACAATAGTAGAACCAACTACTGTATTTTGGAACTATCATACAGGGGGCGGAACATGTGTAGAACTTGCCCCGCCCCTCTACAAGATGAAAACCAGAACTAAAAACCTTCTGGGTCTTCTGGCTGCAGATTGTGTACAAGCCCGGACATCGCTAACCTCAGTGATACATTATAAGGATTCTGTTTCTTCTCCTATTACTAATGAGGTTAAAAGATTATGAAAGATCTACACAGCCTATATTGCAACCACAGGCTGTATTACATTATCCTCATGCATACATTTCAATTAATTCATAATCAAATGTTAATCTTAATTGTGGTTGTGATTTTTACTTTGTTGTGTTCGTTTTTTCTGCACATCATCAGATCAATTATGGCATCATTATGTCGCGCCAGGTCTGTAGCGCTCGTTTAAATAGCATCTGTTAATAATTCATTTGTAAATGGCTGAGCTCACGGAGGCGGTTGCATATGTTGATGTGCGTGAATGTTTAATTTGTTCTTCCATTAAGCCCAAAGAAAAGTTAATTCTCACACTGTATGAATCCATAAGTATATGAATCCACTATATATACTGTATATATCAACCACACTCTCGTACTGCTGCCTTTGATTACCCCAATTTCACCTGCTTACATCAGCAGCAAAGCGCTCGTATGGGGCCTTTCAGTGGCAATAAAACAGCAGACAGGCTGATGCCTATTACTAGACCTTTTTTCACCATTGTGCTTCCTTTGTCTTTGTTAGGACTGTGACTCGGTATTTTGCAAAAACACAAATTTCCATTTCCAAATTTCCATTTGTAAATTTCCAAATTTCCATTTTGGAAACACAATTTTTTGTAGTGTCATGTTCATAACTAGTATAAAAATAATTACCTAATTACTATTTTTTGTTATGTTAGCTAGTAATAAAAATAGTTACAATGTATATTTTTCATAAATATGAAATTTAATAAATTTATTGTTTTTCAACTTAAGATACATTAAGATACAAATCGGATGTAAATGTTAAATACAGATATTTTACATTAAAAATATTATTCTAAACATTTGTTACAACACACACACTTATAGATTCATGTTATGCATGTTGTGCTGGTGTGTTCCGATGATGCATGTGCAGTCTTATCATAGTCTTCGTGCGCTAATAGTCATTGGTATCTTGGAGGCAAAAAGCAAGTGAATTATCCAACATGTCCGTTTTCATTTTTTTGGCCTTTTTTAGAGAGGCCCCTCTGGGATGGACAGGATGAGATGGAATAAGAGGCAGGCAATTTATTCTCCGTTTGCACCATTACATTCATTTAGAAGAGCAAACAAACTGACGGAAGAGCCGGGCACATCTGCGCTACCTCCTCTTACATGTACTCAAACACATATCAAACACAGAGAAGAAACGGGCGGCCTCATTAGAATGCATGTACAGTATGTTTGATCCATGTCTTTCATGAGATACTGAAACATGCTTTAATAAACTTCAGCTATGAGGACAAAATAAACGAGAAAGAAATCAATTTAGCAACATTGTATGAGCCTGCACGACAAAATAGAACCAAAGCTATTAAAGAGTGGGTCTCTACACCCTACATATGCGCTAAAAGCTCATTCACTCCCAGCAAATACACACTTGATCTCTGGCTGCAGTGAGGCCAAACAGAGCCACTGCTAATTATATTGGTGGAAATGAGTTTACATTCATTTTAAACTCAATTCTATGCTCTATTAACACTATTTGGTTAGCACAAAGGGTGAGCAGAGTTATTAAGAGAGTATTTTTTATATGTTGGATCTTCACTTGGTAAACTGTATGAATGACAGCAATCTCTAATGTACTGTTCTGTGGCTGGGTTCAGCGGTTAGCGAATGTATTCCAATATGTAGGTTTGAATTCAGTTAGTGTCTGATTCACTTTTCCATCTCACTTTCCATTAATTTCCTGTCATCGGCTGTGTTTTAAATAACGTCCTAGCACACTACTTTTACTATTTCTGTAGTATATACTAAGGTTTGCCTAAATGTAAAGCATTTATCTGTGTACACCTTGTACTGTATCACACAATGCAATGGCCTCAAAATTGAACGTCATGTGATAACAATGTAAAATCTAGTATATTGTTTGAAATGTATGACTATGTTTGAAATGGATTATTTGCTTTTTACTTACGGAATACTGCACAATATATTTTATATTCCCTACTATTTGGTAATAATATTGAGTACAGCACATTATGCAACAATAACTGTTTCAAACAGCAGTATATTACAGTGCAGTGTAGCAAATATACATACATTATAGCAAATAGAGTAGTTCAGCCAGACATATGGAAAATGTGCATAATATTTACAGTGTGCACACTGTAGGATAAGCATAGACAGTACACTAGACAGTACACTATTATTGCATAATGCACCTTGTTATATGTTAGGAAAGTAATATATGATGATTAATGCTTGTTGTAAAGCAGTGTGTACTATAGAGGATCTTCCAGAAACAGGATCGAGAGCCACTGTTTTAGATTATGGAAGCATTTTTAATAAAGTACCCATTAAAAAAAACACATTTTGTGGTACAAATAATGTCTAAGACACAATTAGCTTTGTCCCAGAAACCAGTATAAGTTTCTATGTTTTTGCTTCAGGACATTATAAAAGCCAACGAGATCAAGGGAAGAACATGTAGCTCTTTATTTGATTCCTGATGGTAGAAAGATCACAATTTTAACCCTACTCTATGACAAACGCAGACTCATATCCAGTGTTTATGTTTGAGACAGACCTGTGCTGAGATATTAGATATTGCCAAAACGATCTTTTCTGGGTCACCGGCGGGTATTTCTGTCTTTCTTCCTACTACTGTATGTCTGAGATCTACCCGACAGTTTTCACATGATGGATAACCCAATTCGCTAACATAATCACAGGTCCCTCAGCTAGCATAACATCCCAGCTTTCATTCCCTCGTCACTTACACCTCCCCAAAAATTTGTGGCAGTAATAAATGTGATTGAAAAAGCAGGAGCATGATGGAAGAGTGTAGGGCCAATCGCCCACCCCATCTGAAATCATATGAACGGATTTACCTTCCTTAAACTCTCTTTTTCATTTCCTCCTACGGTATTCCCCAACTCACTTTGGCTGGCTTATCACTCATTTACGCTTTCTCATGTACTAGACCTTCTCTGATTCCATCTTTCTCTTTTGATATTGTCTGCATTGCTTGCTCCAGATTCCAAATTTATAGTCTTTCGTATTTCCCAGCTTTGGCATCTCTCTGTGCCATTCCTTATTTTTTAGAATCCTATTTGCTGACAGTTTCAATACACCTTTTTGTTGAATCACTGTTCCTGTTAAAAAGACCAGACTGTTCTGCTGTCACCAATTGTTGCCATCCAACTAATTTAACTACCAAGACTTCTTTGCTCAATCAGCTTCAGATAAAAGACTGCTGGTTAACAAACATTTTACTGGGTTTCACCAGGTATGTAGGCCAATTGTGAAAAGTTTGCAGTCTGAGCACAGTCTCCAGCAACATTTTGGTGTAAAAAGAGTGTGTGTCTCCCCGGCTTACACCCCGTCTGGCATGTTACCCTATATAATTTGGCCCTCTTCAGGCCACTGGCATCCCCGCTGTCTGACCCTCTCCAGTGGGCCTCTCCATTCTTGACAGGTGTTGAGTTGTCAGGGTGACCTCAGCCCCTATCTCCCTGATATGGGTTGGGACAGGGCGAGAGAAACGTGCCTGTTCATAACCTGGCTGCAGTTGGACAGAACTTGGCTAGAGCATAACCCATTCCCATGTGAAATATAGAAATGTATGCCAACACTCTCTGTTCTTAACTGTTAGTCCAAGAACACACACGCACTTGTTACACACACTCTGTTGGCTGCATAGTGGCCCTTTGATAAGGTGCAAACAGACCTCTTTCCTCTTATTATTAGATTCTGTTACAAAAGTTACATCTATCTTCCAAATTGATATGTTCAAAATGAACATGTTTTTGTATGATCTCAATCTCATTTTGATGCCATTTTAGGTCTACGATACACAAATGGCCATAAGTGGTTGCTTGGGTTTTAAAGAGAAAAGTTAAAATCCATTGATTGATAAAACCATTCGTAAGAGCAGAACAAAATTACATGTCCAGTTTCAGAGCATGCATTCCAATTTCCTCATTCTGACTAGTTTAAATGATCTTGATCAATCAATAAACAAAACGCTCCCTTGCAGACTTCATTCATAGGTTCAACACGGTTGTTTATGTAGCGCTGGCAGTCTCAGACAGAGATGTTTGTTCAAATATAAAACCCACTGATTGTTTACCAGAGCTTAATTAAATTTACCTTGCCCACCGCTGTTCCAAGCAGCTTGAGTTTCTTTCCATCTGAGGGAATGGAATTAGTTTGCTATTTTGAAGGCTCGTATCTTTTTTTCTCTCATTGTTTTATACCATTGTCAGTCCAATCCCTTATTCTGGACAAGTCCATGGCTGTAAATCAGATCACGGAAACCCCCATTTTAATTCAAAGAGTGCAGAACCAGAGAAGTGAGAAATAAGACATTTCTCAGTTGATTAAAGCACCTCTGGAATTTGGGAAGAAAGAGGGATTTATTGGTGCTTACAAATGCCTTTGCCTGCTCAGCAGAACGTCTTTTGTCAAGAGCGTAATGGTTTCGTTTGTTTGCCAAAGGGTTTGGCTTTTTGTTAAGGATGAGTTTGTGTTTTAGTCACGAGTGGATGTGTCTCTATGGATATATTCTTAGTTCAGGGATTCAGTGGTTATTATGTTCACACAGAATGTCTCACAGTTTTGGAGGATTCATTTGTTTGTTGTCTCCTTGCAGTTTGTAAACTCTCCCCTTAAAGGCTAATCTTCAGATGGGGTTGTTGATTCCTTTTGTGTGGAGGAACAGGAGACTGGGCCACCGCATGGGCAGTTTTTCATGATGACTATAACAGCTAGAGTCCAGTAACATTTGACCAGCTGTATCAATGTTACCAGCTGCCACAGTGGCAGAGAACTTAAATGAGGGTCCATTTGCATTACAGCAGACTGAAGAGATAGTTGAAGCAATAATCTGCAACAAAACTGAACCAACTCCACCAAAAATGTCTTATAAAATCAAAGGAACCAAAAGCCTAAACATTTAAATGCTGAACATTACTAAAATGTCATGTTACAGGTTAGCAACAGAATAATCTTAATACTTCCTGACTATTCATAATTGATAAGTGATGTCATCTGTAGTTTTGCTGAGATTTTAGATGCCAACGGGTTAGAAGTGTTTCTAAGTAGAAAATCTGGAAAATAATAAAGGAAAATGACTTCACTCTCTGGCAATTTTTATGACATGAAAGAGATGGGATGAGCTAAAAACCACAACGCTCTAATGAAATCAAGCTAACCAAATTACTGTGCTGATTGGCCCAAAACTCACGTAAATCCTTGTCAATATAATGGAAAAATCACGTTCTCTCATTATCCTCAAAAGCAATTTGTATTTTCCTAAATGTGACAATTTTCAGAATAGATTATTATGATGCAGCCAAACTTAGTGGACACACACACATACACACACTGCTAGTGTACTGCTGTCTTCCCTGGATAAAAGAAGAGACAGTTAAGGAAAAAGCCTGCATACAATATTATGATACAACTTTAAGAACAACAGGGGGCTGTCTATCATTAGAAACCCTCGATGTGGTAATTTCTGCTTTGTTTTTGATGTGTTAATAGTCATGTTTTACTGTTGCTTAGAGTGCTAATTAAACACACTGCTTTTACAACAGTTAATGAAGATGTTAGTTGTTGTGTTTGTGGTTCAGAGATTTAGAGAGATTAGGTAATATCATTTTAAATACTGCACACCTGTCATCCTTATTTGCAGTTATTGATTCTTGAAGTCAATAATCATTCATATCA
>JAZGTK010018370.1:0-11482 GCA_036877625.1 Ambastaia sidthimunki | reverse complement strand
AGTCAAACTGTACACACACACACACACACACACACACAGGCATGTCGAGACATGTACTCACTTAGACTATGAATTTTTAAGGATGAATTATGGATCTGGCCATATGTTCATGTGTTTAGCCAGACTCTCAAAGTGAACGTCAAAACTAACCCTAACCCCAGCTTTAGCTAATTTAAACCCTAAGTCTCAATTCTCAAAGAGCTCTTTCAAGGGGTGTCAGCAAATAAGGACCGTCCAAAATGCCCTCACTTTACTCTCTTTGTCCTTATTATGATGGTAAAACTGGTCCTCACAAAGACAGATGTATAAGCACACACACACACACACACACACACAGTAATTAAATATAGCAACTGCCACAACTTTCGCTGATGCTAGTGCAAACCGAATATACATGCGGCACACACACACACACACACACACACAGATCCTATAACTCCTATTCTATAAATTAAGAGTGCAGTAATGGGACACATGCCCAGAGAATTGATTACACAGCAATTTACACCCACATCCAGCACTGGAACACAGAAACAGAACATATACAGCCACTGTCATCAAGCTTATAAAATATCCTTATAAAGTCTTGATGTTTTCTGAACTGGTACAATAATACAGTTCTTTCTCTTTATGAACACATAAATATTAACACATAATTTATTTAGCCTAACTACACTCAACCACATAATAATAATAAAACTATGAAAGACCTTAAAAACATAAGTACATTTACTGCAGAAGGAAACAAAACACATAGGGCTCATGTACACACATGGAGTAGACGAGGCTGAGATAAAAGCCATCACTTGAGATTGTTTGATAGTTTAAATAGTTCTTCAAAAACTGATCAGTGTCTTTTTTGGATTGCTGCTATTCTCCTGAAGTGGAGTCTGTTGCCCTCTAGTGGCTTAACTCATGCAAGTGTTTTGTTTAGGCCATTTCAGAGAGATAGCGATTGCAAGCAAGTTTGAAAGAGTAAGATTCAACCCAACAAAACACGCTAATAACGATATATTGTCTGTGCGGGCAGAGAGGAGTATGCATATGCAAATACATCGTTTAAAGTAGACATCCTATCATCGTATTCACCCAAATGCACTGATTGGACTTTATTTGGTCCTGTGCCTTTCAGAGAATTTAAGTACATTTAGACCACTTGGTGATTGCTATAAGGATGTAAAGAGACGTAAAGAGATGTTTTCGGAAAAAAGTTTACCCTGCCTTTAAGACAAAGACATAACATTCACCTCAAAGATCTATTGGTAACTGTCAAATAAGAAATACATTATATGGTGGAATAATTGAAATACCTCTCCAGTAATGGGGTTGGTACCAAACTTCTTAATCCAAGGCACTATGCTCCTAATAAGAAAACATCAGAAATTCATTTTTTATGATGAGCTATCAGGTTGCTTAAAATACAACAAAGCCTGCAGCAATAATAAATCAGTAAACTGTAAAATACTCAAAGCATCAACACACTGAATTCAAATAACAGCTCAGCGAAGGAGACTGAGAGAGAAGAGAGTGGTGAGAGTGATATACTTACATCAGATCAAAAACCACACCTTCCACTGTGCACATAGGATATTCAAAGGGCTGAAGAGACAAACTATGCCAGGGATTAAAAAAATAAGCGTTAAATGCTACACAAACGCAGTTCGCAGAAAATTGCATAAATGCAAAACTGCAAAATTAGAGATAACAGATTAGTACAGTTATAAAAGCATGATCTTTTTTTATCGAAACTACAGTCTCCTGGGAAAACAATCGACTTTCAAAGATTAAAACGACGACTGTGATTTGCTTCACTCACCTGCAGTGATCAAAAGGCAATCGCTTGAAATTGGCTTGCGGGATTTCTACAAAGAAAAACAATGAATAAATAAATAGAGTAATTTGTCCCTCATATGCCCACACACAAGCAATATCAAATGTAATTTACACAAAAAGTGAACTGTAATACTTTCATTTAGAAAGTATTAGAAATAATATAAACGTAAATATGAAAGCATGCATCCACGTTTTATTTAAAACCGAACAATCTTACTTTTGTACAACGTTTTGTGTGCTTAAGTAAAAAAATCGTATGCCAGAAAAATCTGCTTATAATACAGTTACATTTAAACATTGTTTCCAAACAGTATTTAGTGTCACTGTGTACCTGCTTTCTTCCCTCCGTAAAACTGAGTGTATTCTGTACATGTAATGTACCTGTAACAGACCAATATGAAGAACATGTTGTTGACATGCAATAAACATTAAGTAAGAAAATAAGAATAAAACGGGCAGCGGCCCATAGGTACAATAACAATAATAATAATGTTGTATTAGCGGTTTATAAACACGTATCTAGAACTCGCGTAAATTTTTTATTTTAACTTACATCTTATCTTTTTGATGCTGTCTTTTACCCATTTTTGGTTACGAGGTTACAATAAAATAAACGAATTAAAGGTTTAAAATGTTTAAACAAACAACACAAAACTGCGGCTGTTTAAAACACACACTTCCGGTCTTCTTCTCGCTAACTTCCGGTCTATGTTGAGTACGACAGTAAATATGTCCGGCGTGAAACGACTGCGAATGTTTTTGGCCCCGCCTTCGAGTCTGATTTGAGCTTGCTGTCACCGGTCGTGACATTATTTTATTAAATAAATCTGTTTGTTTGTTTTGGTGGTTGTTTTTAACTTTTATTTTGTTGTTAAAAATGACCAGAAATCGGTTATTGATCAAGTACAGATCAGTGTTCAAAACTATCTTAATACCGCCACCTTAACCCGATTTTGGCTCTCTGTCGCCATCTTTGTTTGAAACATAAAATTGCAGGTTACTTTATGAAGTCAAATAAAGCTAAACTGACATTTCGCGACAGATCAAATTACAGCTTGCCGTTGTAAATTGGGGTAATTGACATTTGTCCAATAACTGATTTTTGTTTATTTTTTACAAAAAGGTAATGACTTATAATAGTACAATAGTCCTACAGATCCTGGACAATTAAATTACCCAAATTAAATTAAATCACTGACCATTGTGTGATGTTTTATTGCTGTAGTGTTTCATCTGATGTACATTATGCTCTTATTGTTCAGATCTTTTTCTTTTATTAGATATACAAATCATGGCGTATTATGTAACAGCATAATTCCAATGCCCAGAGGGCTCCTCTATAAGGAGTTTATCCTGGGTCATTCCATTCATAACACACTTTATTTCCTGTTTTTGTGACTGATATCTCTGAGAAGAGAGTGTGTGGATGTTCTCACACAATAATAAAGAAATAAGAAGAAATTCAAGTATTCATTCAAGAGAGAAATGGATCGGTGTGAGATCATGAGGGTGAAACAGAAATGAGACAAGTGTATGTTACATAGTTTTTATTTTTTGAATTCCAGGTTTTCTGACTGGACTGTGCCTTAGCAAGTCCCGTGTGTCGTCACATTTTACCTTCAAAAGCACCTTATCATTCAATATTCTAGAGTTATTCAACAAGTGATGGTAACAGTAAAGCTGTTTTCATAACAACTGCGTTTCCACAATATCACATGTAGGAAAATTATTGCTTTTGCCATTGGCACCAACAATAGGAACTTTAAAGAATGAGGTCATGTAACAGGTGATTCATTTTTTATGATTGACTCAAGCACCCTTTGCAATGCATAGTAGTGACTTACAGTACATTGTTTTAAAAGCACAAAGCTAACGTGTTAAAGATGTAACTGTCACCACTTGTTTGGGTGGGATTCATAGAACTATGAAACATTTTCAACAAATCTTTTTATTTCTTTCTGACACAGAAAAGGTTTTAGGTCTGTTGTGTACAAGTCAGTGCTGACCTTTCCCTTAAATGGTAAAATTAAGACATAAAAAGCTACCAGTGAATGATTTCTCGTATGTGACCCCACAGTCTTGTTATCCACAGGTTGACGCCCATTTCGGTCAGGTACTGCAACTCTGGGGTGAGCATTTTCCTGCAGAGCTTTTGATGTGCTTTGTCAATATTCTTTTTTAGATTGTACCCCATAATAGACTTTTCACCTATGGGTTGCCATGGCTGCATAGAAGTCTCTAGAATGTTTCCTGCGTCAACAGCATGGCCTCCTTCAATGCAAAGGGAAACCATTTCTGCATTCCTGCGACGCAGCTCTGCCACGTCTTTAGCCAAACGTTCGTGGCCATAAGCGTCCACTTTTCGCCAGAAAGTGGCGTTGAAATACTGGTAAAGCTTCCAATCGATTGCGTTCCACTCTAGAGCCTTGGCTCTGAGTTCTGGAGTCAATCTAGAAATGGTCGAACCTTTCCTAGCATTGAGTTTGAAAAACAGCAGGTCATCCATGTCCCAGCAGAGGGCGTCTTTGAGCAAGATAAGAGACTCTTCAAAATACTCTACAAGCATTACCAACTGGAAACGTTTGGCAATCGCTTCAATGGCCACCTCGACCTTCAGGTCATCAGGATCCATGTTGTTATCCTCCCCAAAGTCAAAGAAAAGCAAGTTCTTGAGATAGAAGGAATTGAATCCTTCTGGATCATAGTAAAGCTGAGGATCTGTCAAGAATTCTCCGAGCTTATCATCCCCGGAAAGCTTCCACGTCATAGGTACCACCCGTCCAAAATAATGAAAGGAGGACTCAGTGAGATCGGCCGGGTCTCGCAGGATTGTGATGTAGGAGGTGTCGGCTGGAAGCACTTTGGCCACCTCGGCACCATTGAAACGCATGTGATTACAGATGATATTGAAACACATTCCAGGTCTGTAGTCCTTCACTTGTGAACGATGGAAAGGGGAAGGATAAAAGAAGTCATTGCGGCTGTTGGGGAAGGCAAATTTGAGGTGGTGTTTTTCGCCAAAGCGAAAGAGGATGTTGAGGAAAGTGCTGCTAGCTGTTTTGTGGGTTTTCATAAACATTATGTCCACTTTTGGAGTGCAGGTTCTCTGCCCTGAGGCATGATGGGAGCTGTTCAAGATTGTTGAGGAGTGGATGGTAGATGGGCGATGAGCACATGAGTACGGTACCGGGACCCTGTGAACAAAAACAGACAAAAAAAATAACTTTTTTTAATATTTCAAAATTAAGCCTATTTTGGGATCATTAAAAATTGCATGAAGTATTGTACTAAGTATAATTTCAAAATAAAAAATATTTTGAAATTAATAAAAATAAAAAATATTTTCATTAATATATACTATAGTACTTTAAGTACATTATATTTCATACTATAATGAAAATGGGAGGGGTGCTTAATTATTATTGAAAAATATTAATGGAACTATGATAGGCTTCAGTTTTTTGCAATAAAAATATGATTATTTAGATTTACAACCTTCTAAAATTAATCTCATTTTTTATATTTAATTTCTTAGCCCAGACATATCAAAAACACTTGCACATATTCTCCATAAATGAAAAGCAGACATGCATTTTTCATCTTGCTTTGAGTTTTTTTGTGTCCTTGCCAAAATACACAGGAAGACTCACTCCTGCTGGCTGAAGTGGACCTCTGGGGTCGAGAGACAGTACAGCAGAATCATGCAGATGGTCAAGAGAGTGCCCAGAACCAGCCCCTTACAGACGGACCTCCACTGCCTCCCTGGCTTTCCAACCATCATAGCTGCCTGGTTGGAACCTGAAAAAACACCCTAACGCAAAAAAGAATAAAATATATAGATTTATTTAAACCGTATTTCTAAATGCCATTCAAGTAAATGCAGTGTAAATGTGCTGATCTGTGCACTTTGCCTGCACACACAGAGTCATCTAGCGCGGTTAGCATTTGATTATCTGTTAATTTCTGGAGATTTTCGTCATCATTTCCTCAAGTGCCCAATTATTTAGGAACACTGCTGCTCACTCAATCTCTTTTGTCCCTTGAGTTTTGCTGTACAACCATTCTCTGCTCACGGTGCTATGTGGGGATTGGTCCTGCAGCTATAGGGAATTGTAGAATGTATCGTTTCTCATTATGACTTAATTTCATATGTTCCAATATTCAAAGATCATTTAAAAACACTGCAAATGGATGCAACTTAGAGTGTTTTACAACATGAGGTTTTCAGCCTAGAGTTATACTGCCTATATAAAAGAAATTATATTTTCTGCTAAAATCTGATCTGACCATTTTAAATGTACCGCTATTTTTAATCACCCATGTTTTTTGCAGTTCATTTAAATAATCCTGCTGTGTAACACATACGTTTTAAAGATTTAAATGTCCCATGTCGTTTCTCCATTAATATGAGGTCACAAAAACTGCAAATGTAGTAATAAATGCAATTATATAAGACATATCAAATGATGTTTGTATATAACTGTGGTTACTGCTTAAAACAAATTCACCAAACTTTTTATACATTTAAAACCATTTTAAATATCTTTCATTCTAAGTCTGCCCACTGCAAAGTTCATAGCGAGCCCCAGCTGTCCAGCGCATGTATTATGCATCCAGAAGAAAAGTGACACTGTCTGCATATCTCCATGCCCCTAGACCAGGATCACATATCTGCACTGTTAAGCTACAGGTGTCTAACCTATAGAAGCTCTGGCTACAGCAACCATATGTTCCTGAGCAGTGTCACCACACAAGAGATGAAGAGACCAGAGCAGGAATCAACCCACACACCCCCAAACACAGCAGAAATCTAGAAAGGGCTCAAGTCCTCTGAAGGAACCCATTGTTCTTGAGCGTAGCAGTCTAACCCTGCATTTCTCAAAGTCAGCCTTTGTTGACAGCAAACACACTAACAACATTGTCATTGTTAAGCTGATGTTCACGAATAATGAGGATTTTTCAAATGTGCAAAGACTTACTTCAGCCACCGTCTCAGGCTCTAATTTAGGATGAAGCTTAGGATCCATCAAAACATCAAAATTCATGATGTTTGTGGAGTTTTGATGGTCCTTCAGTATGTTTAAAGTTTGGGCGTATACTCCTTAGAAGATGCGTCAACGTGCTATAAAACTGGTAGATTAACATAATAACATATTTAAACAAAAATATATATGAAAACAAATGTGTGTGGCTAATAGAAAATATCATGATATCTTCTTAAAAAACATTAACTGATGGATTTTGTGATTGTTTGAATAGAACGTGTAACAAATTTACTATAAGCAAGAATCCACTATAATAAGGATGTGCCATAGGAATATTTATCTGATACGTGTATGAAAATGTTTATAATACGTTTAAAATTACGAATTATATTATAAACATAATCAAAAAGGTTGTTTATAATCTGTTCAAATCAGATATCAGTTTTGTCAGTATTTGAGGCACAAGGTTTAATTCACGCAATGCACTCACGCTGTCATGAGCTTTATTATTATATGAACAAAACCTCGTCTATCATATTCCAGCAGAATCTGATATGTCCAGTATCTCGTGCGCTTCAATGGAGCTAATAAACCTAACAGATCTGAGTTAGCATGAGCACAAATCCTTACAATTTATCATGGACCAAAAGTAACGCAGGATCTTAAAGATTTCCTCATTTCACGTGTTTACAGCTTTTACGGGACCCCCAAACTTTCTGTTTAAAAGACAAGTGTAGAAAACACCAGACCTGTCAAACTGATGGTCCTCGCTGTAGGCTACTTATACAAACAACATAAACAGCACAATAAAATGTAGATTAGGTTATTAATATGATATCTTACCGAATCATGAATATGTGTTTCTCCCAACGTGACCGGCAGAAAAAGACACAAGTCTCTATGGAGAAAAACAATATTTCGTTACCGTCAGCGCTGGGAAAATCAAGTGCGGTGATCGCTTTGATAACTGTCTGCGCTACCCAAGCCTAACATTTCTGTATCCCTCTTATCACCTCCGTAAAATATATCCGTGCGAGCATTCACCCTGTGTTCAGTCTCTCTCTCTCTCTCTCTCTCTCTCTTTGCACCTGATAGTTTTCAAGCCTCCTCGGTGTGTTGAGTTAAAGCGCGTGCAGACGCGGCTCGATCCGCAGGCTGTGACGCAGGAGCTGCTGTCTGGAGACCCGCAATTGTCACTGTGTGTGTCTGTATGTGTGAATCGAGAGAGATAGAAACGGAGAAGAAGACATAGAAGAGAAAGAGGGAGGGAAGACAGGGAGACAGATCAGAGATCAGGACCGGACAGGAGTCAGCGAGGGAAATTGAGCAAGAGGGAGGGAATGCAACAAAAGAAGGGAGGGATCTGTTCAAGGTGAAAACAGAAGGCTATTGAGACCACATTGCTGATTTGAAGTGAAAAGCTGCTATAAGGGGGTTTAAATGCACGATTAATGGCAAATTTCTGGTACACAAACCGTGCCAAATGGCTCGATTTTCCATCACCAAACTAGCCAAATCAGAAGCTTTGCATGCATCAGGTTTGAATGGTATTTGAAACTATATAATGCTTAAGAATCAGTGACGTGGGCATTGAAAACACATTAGAAAACCATGGAAACACATGTTCATGTCATTTTAAAGTGTTTTTTAAATATAAAGATGGTTTAAATGTATTAGTAACTGGTAGGCACACATCTCTACATAGAATTCCCCATAGAAAACTGTGAAAAGACTGAGATAATAATAGGTTATTCCAACATGTTGCTAAAGCTGCCAGGAGCTTTTAAGAGCACACACCCAGAAATGAATGAATTACACACCACCAAATAACACACATTACTCAGCAAGTTGTCCAAAACGTTACCTAAACATCCACTAACGGTACAAACATAAAAATATGTACAGATGAAAAAAGTCAAAAGATACTTTAGCAACTTTACTTAGTTGTGGGTCTTTAAAAGGTTTTGATTATCATATATTTATCTTTAATGTTTCTTAGGTACTGTAAGCTTTAACTAGCCCAATAAAGATTGTTGAGCCACCATATTTTCCACAAATGGGGGAGGCATGAAAGCACAAATTTCAGAAACATTGGCGCCTGTATGTGAGGGAGGGGCTTCTAACCCCTACATATACCGATAGCTCCATGGCAAAAATGATTTGTTGTTTCCTGTGTATGACCTGCTTATCTGTTGGTCTTGACACAATAGGTGACTCAGAACTGATATAATGCAATATGAATGTTTATGTGGCCTAATTTGCCCACAGGCTTATAGGAAACACTGCGATAGTGAGGTGTGGTAAATAGGCCAGCAGGCTGAGCTTAGTCCATTCCTCAATTCATTCTCTTTATGTTTTAGCATCTCTTACTGTCCAGCGATGATTATGCAATTCTATTCTGCTTTTGACTGGTATTAACACTAAGCTTATTGTCTGGGCCGCCACATACACACAGAACACACAGAAGATCATACCAGTGCCAGGCAGCATATAAGAGCCACATGGGTGGAATACAGATGGCTAATGTGGGTAACACTGTATGCTTGTGTGTGACTGTGAATAAGGGGCAAGAGTTGCTGGCCTGTAGCCCACTGGGGTTATTTAGCGTGAGTGGGGGCAAAAGTCATAACTTCCCACACACACACACACACATATCTATCTCCTTTTTACAAATAAAAACATCCCCAAAAGGAGGTTTTGCTCAGGTTTGTCAAGTTTTGCTGGTTAAGTAACCCCCATCCCAACACGCACACAATGACCAATGAGTAAGCTGCTTTCCTTAGCATGTGACTTAAAAAAATTGCATTTGATTGGTCCTTCGGGCAAAACCTATTATATGGACATGTCACATTTTACATGCTTACGTAATAAGAATAGCAGATTACTCTTGAAATCGTCAGCTCCATACAGATTTATACACACAAAAGTATATATATAGGGAACTGCCCTCAATTGTTTTTGGCAATAAAGCACCTCGTATCGTCACAAGAGACTGAAATGGACACTTGAAGTATTCAAAGCTAAATAATTCAGCCTGCCACCCTAAACCAGGAGAATTTGACTCCATTTACTAATTCACAATGAGGTAATCATTGTAATCTGAAACGAATGCTTAATGACACAAGCTTTCTCATTTTAACAGTCATTCTCTGAGGATTTTAGAATACAAAAAACTAAAACTTCATATAAACAAAATAAAAAGCTACCATTTTTATACCTTATGTACATTTAACATTTACTACAACATTTGTTTATTTTGGTCTGCAGTTCTAACGGTGAAGTAAAGACCATTATCAGCAAAACCATGTTTGTAAACACCAAATAATGTAACAATATTAACAAGAAATGAAACTAATAAAAGCCAACTTCAGAGCTTCATTAAAAAACGCTACTGGTACAAAACCACCCTTGTTGGTTTCCTGTTTCCTGGCCCTTGGGCTAGTGATGCCCTTTTTCAAATACTTTTGCCCTCGCAGAGTCAGAAAGACCCTTTCCAAGGAGTATCACAAGATTGTGATCTAATATCAGAAGCAAGCATTGTTCATGGCTCATTCAAGTTTTTTTGTGCAATAATGTTCACCGGGTATGCAAACAGTATTGTATTTTTGGGCAATGGCCGGCCACCGGTCCTTTGTTTGCACAGAGCGATTTTATTCTCCGTTCTCCAGGGAGACACATACAGTTACTGCCTTGGTTCCATGGTGTAATGACTCATACTCTAGCATCTTAATACCAAGTGAAAACGGAACCTTTGAATCCAGCAATCTTAGTTCCGATCTTGGCCTTTTGTGGCTGAGAACCATGGGTTTGAATGAGCTTCTGATAGGAATCTAAGCAGCCTGTGAACTGGGCCCTATAGCACTCTGTCCTCAGCAAAACCTGTACTGCCACACCACCATTACATTATCCAGATGAGTGACCAATCAGATGAACTTTTCACCTGCATTAGGGCTCATAAGCTCATGTACCACACTTAATGTAATGGCCAACAATCCCACAACCTCTTGCATGATAATACAAGGTAATAAACTGACGTGCCCTTCTAGCAGAGTGGGTGGCTTTAATCCATTATGCTGCCACTCAGATGTATTTTATTATGGCTTTATTTTTAGTTCAGGAACTATGATGATGGGGGGCCTCCAATAAACATTCAATAAACATTCGACTTGCTTGCTCCAGGGTATCAATCATTACTCTGAATAAAGTTCACATTTGTCATCAACTTTAAACATTTAACCCCAAAACATTTAACCACGCTTTTGTAAAAATGGACCACATTTATGCATTTGGAAGATGCTTTAATCCAGAGTGATTTACAGTATGTTCATCTTATACATTTTTTCAGTATGTTTCCTGGGAAACAAGCCCACAACCTCTGCACTTTTAATGCTCTTCCAATTGACCTACAAGAACACCATGATGGATCTTCTTGCCTTCAATATTTGTCATTTTTGGTACATTGTTAGATTAACTGCAATACATCTTTGGCTCTAAAATGTAGGCACAAAGATTGATGACAATGTATTTTAAATTCATAGATAATATAAAGCTGATATTAGCTTATATTATACTAGACTTTATAAAGTTTAAAATGTTTTCAGCCCTATTTTATAAACTGCAATGGGGACACACCAATTTGTAGCAAGCAATTTGCTTCTAGTTAT
>JAZGTK010018369.1:0-11873 GCA_036877625.1 Ambastaia sidthimunki | reverse complement strand
AACAATGTTCAGATGAGACTAACCTGCTATGTAGTAAATACAAACACACATCACACCTTCCCTTTCCAACAACTTTTCATTATTTAGACTTCAGTTTTTTGCTTAAAGCCACATGAAAAAAGAATAAAAGAGCTTTAATGTGACATTTCTCACAATGTAGATAAATACACTAAATACATACTGCACAGAACTGTTTTTGCATTTTAATGAATTCACAACCCATAAACTTTTTTATTGATGCGTCTTTAAGCACTGAATTAAAGTGGATGAACAGAAATAAAGATTTCAGTAAAAGCCATCAGGTGATATTGTAGTGCCCAGTAAGCCTGTATTCTTTAAATTCACATACTGAAACTATGCTGTTTGTCTCAGAGGACATTCAAGACAACCACAGGCAGATGAAATAAGTGCCATTAACCAAACAGATACAAGCATTATAAAACAATAGCTGATTTTTATCAAATCAGTTTATAAAAATAAAATGTGATATTTATAAAAGATTATTTATTCCATTTAATATTTATGAAATCCAGTGTGTCTCTGAACGCTTTAATGGATTTTTGACAGCTAACTCTGCCAGTCTGTCCCACATGCTGCTACAGATCAGAGTGTTTCAGACACCCACAGGAAGTTACATCCCCTCGTCAGATTTAACGGCTGTTTATGGACACGTGCAGTAATGACTCTCTCTCAATCATTTTCTCAGGCTGTTCAAACACAATCTCTAGATGATCTATCAGAGTGCTCAACACTGATCAGTAGGTGATAGTGATGCAATATGTTTCACAAATGTGTCTCGCTGATGATGAGGTGGGCGGTGTGACCACAATCTTATATCACAGTATGAGTAATTACTGTATACATATATCACAGTAAAATGATATATCACGTTGTTATCATGTTGTTAGGCACAACGAGGAGCAAAATGGGGTGCATTGCCTCAATCTAAAAATTTGATGTCATATTTTTATTTAAAACCCAAAAGACACACACCAAATTATGTAAATAACACAGAGCAGTCCCACCCATTTGAAATGTGAAATGTGTTTAAATGTGGTAAACTTTGATAAAAGATCTTCAAAAAAATGTGAACCATCGAACAATCAAACTGAACAATCAGATCAACAGATTAAAAGTTCAGTCGTTGTCAGAAGTTCCCTCTTCTTGTTTCACTTTAAAGGGACAGTTCACCCAAAAATGAAATTGTCATTATTTAACAAGCCCATTTTTCCCAGAGGAAAGTTGTTTCTAATGATACTCAGGCAGAACGGGTGTATGTCTGTGGTGAGTGGGGCAGCTGCTGTGTGTACTAGCTGCTCTTCTGCACAGATGATGAGTGTGTGTGTTTGTATGCAGGATCACAGCTTAACCACAGCTTCACACCCCTGACATGTTTACCGCACCATTACAGGAAACTGGGATGAGAAAAAACATGTGTAACTCATGTATGTTAAGTATATATATATATATACGATACAGTTGCTCTTTTCAATATACTCTACAAAGTATTTTTATGTTTTGCTGTTATGTTCCAAAAAATTCTGTATTGACAGGCATTCAACAGACATTTATTATTTAGCATCCAATAATCAACATGCTCTTGCAGGAATCTAGTTAAAGCAGTTTTGCCTTTGACGTCACTTCCTTTCTGACTTCCAGCTAGTGAGCCACTGCTGTACATTTTCAAAGAAGTTACTGAAATAGGCAGTTTTAGTGTCAGTGGTCTTAGATCAGAAGGATTTTAATGTGCTACTAAAAGATACAGAATTCAGTGATGTGACAAAGCTGAAAAGTTTAGGGAAGGTCACGAAACCTGAATTTAACACAATAACAGCTTCCTTAAGATACGGTCCTGTCACTGTCCTTTTAAATAAAAGTGCTGAACAGGCTAAAAAAGTCACTGTAAATGTACTTGTTTAGTCGTCTGCGAAGTTATGATATAATGGAACTTTTTAATTAAAGTTTTGTCCTGAAAACTTAAATGCTGATTACACGGGAACTTACGACCATGCCGAGGGCAATTTAACAAACAAACATCAAACCTAATAAACTGACAAGCATCTAAGAACGCGCTTGCCTGCCAATTAAAACATTCAAATAATGTGTTTCCATTAACCGCCCGACTCTTCACGACATCCTGTTTAAAACCCCCTGAGATGAAAGAGCTGAAAACTCCTTCTTCACGCCCTCCACAACACAAACATCAAGGTGACCTCGGGCTTCAATCATGGATAAACATTCCATCATTCTGCAAGACGGAAGAGAGTGGGAGGGCCAAAAAAGTGTTGTTTGTTTAAATAATAGAGTTTGAGCCACAGTCTTGTCAATTCACATTGTCATGCTGTCAGGCCAAAACCCTCCCCTAACTGACAGGCCCTGACATTAAACCAGCTGAGATCAAACGGCTGCTGTGAGGGACAAAAAACGTAACCTTTGTAATTGCAGTTATTAGCCACGTAGCTTCAGCTCTGAGATGGTGGCAACCTCACGCTACCAGTCTGACGGCCGTCTGGAGCCAAAACGAAGGGGAGGGGGGGCAGCGGAGATCATAACGTCCCTATGTGTGATTTGTGGGGGATTTATCACGCTGTGGCCCATTTTCAAAATGGCTGAGGGGGAAACAGCATTAATGGGTCTACGTGTGGAAGCAGAGAGCCTTTCAGTGTAATGGACAGAGTCACGCATCACTTAAACATCAGCACTAGCTGAATCCCAGAGCTCTGTTTACTGATCACCAGCAAACACACGACAGAGAAACTCTATAACTCTTGACCCACAGTCAAAAGACTGACAGTGAAGAGACAAACAGTGAAGTGGAGAAGTTTTACTGCAGACTATGAAGATTTAACTATGAATTAATGAAGTCACCCACTTATAACATTGTTTATGTGCACCTGACAAAGATACTTCCATCTGCAATACCTGCAAATCACAAAACATGACCACAGTTCTGCTTAATGCAGTCTGTACATCACCTACATGCAAACTTTAACTTCCTCAAGTATATGTATATTACCAGCTGTCACGCTCTCCTGCTGCGTTTCCACCAATGATCCACCAATGTCATGATCACATGATCACATGATCACATGATCACAGGCAGTAATAGTGCAGCAGTCATACACGAATGTGCAAAGAAAGCCTGTCAGAGCTGAGCAAATAGTGACACACATTGAATTGTGAGTGGTTAGTACATAAGAAATATCACATGCTAACTGTTTCACAAATTCACCCCAGAATGTAAAATTAATATTTATGCAAAGACTGAGTTTGAGATCAATAGTTTGTAAAGTGTGTTTGAGAAAGTTTTGATTCTGCACTCACTGAATTATTGATCTCTATCCGATCCGTCCACGAGTGGATAGATAAAAAATTCATTGTTTTTAACTTTGTAGAAAGGTCACTGTTGCACATCTTGTTATAAAGTCATCTGGTATTTAAGGAGATTTTATGACTCTTACAGATTTTAAATGTCTGACACATTAGCACTGAATATTGTTATCTTTCAGATTCATAACATTTATAGTCATGCTGTAAAACTGTGATCGTCATTCCTGGTTATGCTTTTAAAATACCCCTAAAACATATCTTAAGTAGTGTGACAAAATGTCTTTCTTTGATGAAATAAAAACTTTGTTCAACTGTTGCCTTAAACTCTCCAAAAATGTAGTAATGAATTTTGAATGATTTCTTAAAGGCATGTTCATGATAAAATGATTTCTCACACTGTGGGGAACGTTTCTGTAATGGATTCCACTGACAAACTTTTTTTGCTCTGTATACTAATGATGCTGTGATATTACCCACGTCATTAAACCGCATACAATTATGCAAATATATGACTGACTTCACATATACTGTCAGAAGCATGAAGACGAGTTGACTTGCTTATTCATATTTTCAGATCAGAAACGTACTCAGTTTCATCTAACCGCACAGAACCAGGCAAACGAGGCCCTTTATGAAGGAGGTAGATGTCAAAATGTGACTCGAGTTGTAAAACAAAAGAAGAAAAATACTGGAGCATAATAATTCCTATCACACCCACTGCAAAATTCCAGTCTGTGTCATGGGAAGCAGGAGGGACTGAAGAGGAGCTGAGGAAACTGCTGGAAAGTCATTTTCATCAGGATGAGGGAAACACTGCTGCCGTCTTCACTGTCTCGGTTACACAAAACTCACAATTCACTGTTGACTCTTAACCAGTTTCAGAAACAATGATTCAGTGCTGCTTTCATTCAGTTGTACCACAATTCTAATGGTTACATTTTCTATGAAGTTTGTATGTAGCCTTTAATGCATTATAAAGCTACCTCATTATAAAGCTACCTCATTATAAAGCTACCTCATTATAAAGCTACCTCATTATAAAGCTACCTCATTATAAAGCTACCTCATTATAAAGCTACCTTCTCAATACCTCACGTGACCTCTATCTATTCATCTTTACAACAAAAGCGTGTTAATACATTCATACATATGGCTGTCAATCGATTCAAATGTTTAATTGTGATTTATCTCATTGTTCTTTTACCTCACAATGCTTCGTTAAACACATTAACATTTATTTCCATGAAAACTAAATGATAGCCTTTAGTGTCATTATATTTGCTTCAGCAAATTGTGTGGATGACACTCAGTGTAAATTTTTGCAGGTGTCTTTACTCATATCTCATTCTCACGCACAAAAACTCTGGAGTCTCAAACTGCATTAAAGCACACTGGAAACACAAAGATGTTGTTCAGACTTGGGGGCAGAAGATTCCTTTTTATTAATTAAAAAAACAGGAGAAAAAACTTTTCAGTCTAATCACTAATAAACCTAATAATTTTAGTCAAATCGCTGTTCTGACATAAGGGGATTATTTTGACACATTTATTAGTGATTGTGAGCTGAATTTCCATTAGAAAAATGGGACTGATACCATGATGCTTGTCTTTATAGCACAAATCTTCATCAATTTATAATCGTTCATATATTTAAATGACTAGAACTACATCTGTTTACCATGTGCTAAAGATGTCCAACATCCTGAGCAAAAAAATGTGTAGGGATGCCCTTGACTGGCTGTCTCTGTATTTCCACGGCTGATGGAGTGTTTTTCTGGTGGGTTTTGTTTGTCTAGCTTTGATGCTAATTAAAGTTCACCAAACAAAAATCGCAAATGGCTTTACTTGAGTTAATGGTGCGTCTGGGTTTGATTCATAAATAAATGATCTGCAAACAGGGTCTTTCTCCATCATTTACAGATAAACAGCGTCTCTGTGAGGTGTGTGTGCGGGAAACTCCTGCTGCTCTGATCAGTTTCAATCAACTTACAAATCATGTTCAATTTTTAGAAAAATAACACAGGGCAAAAATAAATGTTTACAATGCCCAACTGAAAAAAATTAAATAAATGACAACAGTAATGTTAAACAATGAAATTGCATACTTTAATACTACAAAACAAAAAAATAAACTAAACACAACAACACCTATTCTTTAAAAAATAATACAAAATATATTTACATCCCATTTAAATCTCTTTGCTCAGTGTACTGGATAAAATAATTAAAACTTGTGGTATTTCTTTGGTATTGCACTGCAGTATACCTATTTTAAACAAGATTATACAGGACCACAAGAGCGTTAATTTGATGTTAAATTAAATGTTTTCAATGTTAATTTCCCAATGAGCTTCCCAATGAACAACTGTTTACTTAGAGCAGTCGCTTGATAATGATCCTATTTTCTCAGAGTGCACCACATTTGATAGAACACTTTATTTGTGAGAAACAGGCATCTCATGTAAGAAGTTGGCTGTGTTTTTTTGAACATACCACTTCACACATCCTTTGTATCGGCTCAGTGAAGAGAAAAGAGAGTGTCTTTCTGAAAGCTACAGGGGCAGTACAGCTATTACTTGAGGAAAAATGCAGTCGAGCTGAAAGCACACACACTCCTCACTGGACTAGACACTAAACAACACAGAACAAACAAATATTTCCATGTGTCATGTAAATATTGTCATGTATCCTGCCATTCTGCCTTTTCAGAATCAACACAAAGCCAAAGGTCTATAAATATTTATTTCACCTTGAACACGTCATATTTTTTAATTAATAGAACACTTCAGGCTAATAGTTTTGAATGAACATAAAATCTCTTTTGCTTGTGATACTATTTTAGGTTTTTTCATATAAATGTAATTTTGCTGTTTTTTCCTCGTGTTTGTAAAAGAAAATATTATTATGACACACTTCAGTGTAATAAAGGGTTGTGTGTTCTTCTCTTGTAATTGGCAATCGGTCTTCTGTGGTGTACGGCCGTTAATTAGCGCCGCTTCTGAGCTGTTGATGGTTCGCCTGCGTCTTTAAATAAGTGCGCGGTTACTCCAAACTAGCGGCAGCTAATCAAGTCTCCCTCGGCAGTGCTTTCTCTAATGATAATTGCTAGAAGACATGTGATGAAAGGCATCGCCTCCCCACTGATCCGAAAGCAGTGATGAAGTTTCTCTTACAATGTCTGAAATTACAATTTACGGTAGCGAAGGTTTGCGTAACACAGCCGCATACGTTTCTATCTTTAACATGCTGTGAGGTAAGTAGTCACATGGGCAGGTTGCAATGCAATCGACATCTGTGATTACACAAAAGAGACCTCAATCACTTTTGTAAGAGGTGTTGAAACAGCAGAACAGGTGGAAGGAAAAGCCCAGGTAATTCTGAAGCCTATCTGTGACGCAGAGGGAAAGATTGTCAAAGTACTTTGAAAATGTAATATCCGGTTGATAAATCATTGCTCGCTCTGGTGCTCAATCATGGCGGATGTGAAAGACAAAGGCAAAATGGTTTCCTTTCAGTGTTCTGCTAATTCAGTAAAGCGGTAATGAATTTTCATCTCATCACACATGCTATAAATATCCCTCTCATTTCCAGACAATGTGTTACGCAACGCAATATATCCGTATTTATTATAGCACGAAATCTGCATTAAAGTGCCATCTAAACTCAGAAACAAACTTTAATATTTAAACGTATGCAAACAAAAGAGTCGCGTGAAGTTGAGACGCGCTGTTTATTTTGCAGTTTAACACAGAAATTCACTCTGAATCCTTACGAGCATGCAGACTGCAGCAATAAAAATCTCATGAAAAAATCACTGCATTCAGTCTTATGAATAATCCTGTTTGGTGAGGAAGGAACAGGTAGTTCTCTGAAGAGAAAGACATTTGTGGGGTTATGCTTAAACAATGACAGGAAATTACAACTGTCTTCAGCAGGAAAGAACCGTTTTATCTTTAAAGTACGATATTGCAACATTTAGTCATTGAACATGGATAAAAACGCAAACGATTTCTGGGAAACGTTCTTCGTGTTCAGATTTCACCCACACTTAACCTGCTCACTGCCAAAAATGGATTATTACAAAAATAACTTCAAAAACTGTTCTGATATTATTACACACTGTAAAAAAGGTTCTTATGTAACCTAAAAGATGTGCCTCATGTTGTAAAATCCAAATGAACATTTTATTCAAGCCAAAAATATGATTTCATACTGAATCAACCTGACTAAAAATAGCAGAAACAGCTTCTAAAGGTGAAGAGTGATTTTCTGATGTTAAACACTTGCTAACCCACTTTAATGTTCAGATGCAACTATGAGTAAAAGTCTGTATGTTAAGTCACTCATAAAGTTAAAAACTGTGGCGTTATTAAAACAGCTTTGTTTACGTTTTAAAATACTGCTCAGTAAAACAACAGCACATTTTTACTTTTGAAGCATATTGCACAAAACACATTTTAAAAAATAATTGAGAATAAAAATACCACTACATAATTAGTTAGCATTATATAGGTATCATTAAATCACAATGCAATAGTTTTCATAATAAATTGTCATCATCAAAATTACAGTTACTGTACACGGCCCAGCAAACACAACCTCTGTGATAATAATGTCTTGCCAATCAGAAGAGCCAATCAGAAGAGCCAATCAGAAGAGACCCACTGCTGCAATATTAATGAGGAGAGAAAGACAGAGCAAGTTTAATCACCATCTCTCTCTCTCTCTCTCTCTCAGCATGTGAGTGTCACTCAGTCTCAGTGACTCTCAGTAAATGACACATGTTGGTCAGCAGTACCACACACAGAACACGACGACTCGTTCACAAGAGTTATAATTATACATCACATTTCTAACTAACCATTTCCCTCATTAAGAAAGCTGTGCAGAGCAATGGGTCAGCAGCAACTCTGAAAAGTAAAAACTGATTGAAGTGCATCTGTTTAATAATGTGGTCAATAGTTCAATATTGTCCCATCTTTTCCTGTTTGACTATAAATGTCTTTCTCTGACTTCACAGCTGTAGTTTGATTGTCTGATTGTCACACTTGTACACTTTTATAAGTAATGGTTTTTGAAAATGTCTCAACATAGATGAACCATTTTTGGTTTCCCAAAGAACTATTCAGTCAAAGATTCTTAAAAGAACAATTTCTCTCTTACATTTCAATAATCTTAAGAACCTTTTCCATGACAAAGAATCTTTTTGCGCAACATAACGGTTCTGTGGATGTTACAGCCAAAAATAGTTTTGCTGTGACATTGTAAAGCAGCTGTTTTAAGAGTGTAATGTGGTCATTCATCTCAGTGCTGGTCAGTTTGTTTATGGCTTAGAACTCTTTACTAAGGGTTTTTATTTTAGAGTCACCAATCAGAGGCCAAGCAGAGTCACATCCTGAAGTCAAGCTGAGTGAAGTCTGTCTCTCAGCCTTCCAGCAGCTGCCAGAACACACAGATAACAGAGAGAAAGATTTAGAAAAACTGTGCTGAAGCCCATGTTGGGTCTCCATTCAGCAGATCTTTATTGTTTGAGGAGCAGTCATGTGACGTGATAAGAGTTTCTGTGGTTATGTGTATGTAACGCTCCCTCAGCGTTTCCTCCCCCTGAATCTCAGTGTGTTTCAGGGGTCTGACACAGAACAGAAGGTTTTCTCGATTCCTGCTCTCTGTCTCCATGTGGGCGCTGCCTCGGGCTGCGTCTGAGGCTGAAACATGCTTAACGCAGCTTTTTCTGTCACTTCTTTTAAAAAGGTTAGAAGACTGTTGACTCACCAAACCAAACTGACAGCAATAACATAAAGTACACTTCTGCCCTGTTTCGCAAAAAAAATCAAATCTTTTTGTTCCTCAGCCAAAACATTCAGGGATAAGGCCAGTTCTGCTATAAGAATACCTAACATCTGTGTATATATAGTGTACCTAAAAAAGGCATTTGCTTTGGAAACATGCACAAATATCTTAATGCTGCTGTGCTAGATGTTTGTCTGAAAACAGTTGCTATATCTCTTGTAATAGTGTGCTTGTTTTGCTCAAACAAATTGAAAGACTTTTGAACTTTTGGGGAGGCAAAAGTGTTCTGGTAAGAATGCTGTTCAGGTTTATAGTAGCACACCACATTTGCTTAACCTCTGTAATCTATTAAAAATGAAGTACTACACCTGCTATTACTCTGGCTCAATGTGTGTTTGAACCCCATGTTCCAGTCTGTCTGATGTGAGTTATACTGAAGTGTCAAAACATCAGCTTTACTGATCATTCACCTCTGTCTGCGCTTGCTTGAAATGTCTTTCAATGTCACTCTGTAGAGTAACATTACACATTATTACCCTGCCTTCAATAAAAATAGCCTTATGATCTTCATATGTGAACATATATTAATCACATGCTTGTATTGCACATATGGAAGATCTATCATAAAAAGAATATTTCTGATGAACGCAATCAAAAATGTGGTAACTGTACGGGCATAATCTCTGATGCATCACTTATACAATGTGCTTTAAACTGTAAACTTTACAACTCAAATAACAATTTAGAATGAAAAAATATTATGAGCATTTAACATGATAAATGAAAACTACAGGCTGCACATTCTAAACACTTCACAAGATTGCATTAACTTCAACTGTACCATCATAAATACAGACTGTCTTTTGTTTGTTCTTACAAACTGAGGGCCAAAATAGTTTTGTGCGCTAATCAGCAGTACGTTACAGCATAACACCTGAACCCGAAACATCCCTTTAACAAAAAGAGTCGAGACTAAAGCAGGTCAGAAACACCTCTGGCCTGCTCTGCTGGCACGGCTGTGAGCACTATCACATAGAGGAAAAGCAATCTACTGAAAGCAGTGCTCTCTTCACCTGCAGAGTCAACTCAGCAGAAAGTGTGATGCCCAGAAACTCAGCAAACAAGCAGGAAGACAAAGATGATTCATGAGGCTGTGAAGACAAAGCAGCGACAAGCCAATCGTGGGTCAGCCCCGGTCAGTGTGCCGTCCAGCTTGTTGCCGTTACTGTAAGTGTTGTGTTTTCACCTGTCTTGCTGTGGTTAATGTTTAAAATAAACAGCATGTGTCTGGAATAGTGTGCAAGTACAGAACGGTTGTGTGTGAAGCAGTATTGAGATCTACTCTGGGGTCAGTACGAGCTTTTAATTATTGACAAACACAACACGAGGGCCTGGCAGAGATCTCACTCACAGAAGGTTCTGGGAATTTTGAAGGAAACAGAAAGTAGTAGAAAACATGGAGGACCACATGAATACTATAAAAGAATTCATGATGTGATAACATCCCTTGGGAATGAGTCCAAATCGACACCCACCCTCCCACCCCTCCTCTCTCCAGCAGCACATCAAACAGAGGAAATCCATACTGCTGTGGAGCTGTTGTCCAATGGGATGCACTGTTTGAGGTTCCTGCTCTACATTCCTCTACTGTGGTAAGTCCAGTAAATAAGTGGCCGAGTTCTAAGTGAGTTGCTTCACAAGGCCAGACAAAGATGAATGTTGCAGTGCTTTAGACTAGACTGTGGGGAGTCCATCACTCAGGCCTGCAATGGACAGCAAAAGTCTACCAATCTGAAAACCATCTCAATGATGGAGCAGCTCTGAACACCACAGTTGCATTTGATTTGCAAATATCAGAAGAAACTGCTTGCCTGTGCATTGTGTCGCTATGCAGTAACCAAGGTGTTGCTAGGGGGTGGCTAGGCTGTTCTGGGTTGTTATTAGATTCCTCAAGCCTTTTTCCTACACACATATACATATATATCAATGCACATTTGTGTGGTCCTGGACTTATAAACAACAAACAGTAAACGCCTCACAGTGGAGCAGTTTGCATTTTTCCTATTTTTCAGTCATTTATCCAGAGAACTGGTTTTCATGTTCTATTTCCCATCATGCCTTGGGTCAAACACATTCAGCTGAGGTTAAGGGTGAAGTGTTTTGAACAAGGCCACAGCAATGACTGCCAGAGGATGAGCAGAGACATTAGAAGCATCTGCCCTCTACTTCTGTGTCAGCACCTCAAGCAGCATATGAGCCACCAGACCATCAATTACATTCAAACTGTTTTCAAACCCTGTACATTCAAACCCTCCAAAACACTGCACAGAAGAGCAAGCTCAAATCTTCATAACAACATGACAGAAAACACACAAACATTCACATTTGAACGTTGATAATGTCCTATTTTAAGTAGTTCACATACAGCATCTGTTCTGCATCTCTAAGCAACCCTGCAGCAAATGCACAGACCTGAAAGTGTAAAAAAGTTCAATCTGAAATTACTTATACATCATGTGAGAGTAAAAATACTTTTAGTAGATGTGAAGAGAGATGAAGAGAAACGCAAATGAGATGTAACTGAGAAGAGAAGAATGTTACTTTAAACTATTAATACATTGTGACATTTGTTGCACTGCCTTTACACTTAATTTTTTGAGAAAGCGTTGCAATACTTAATTTATTGCTGAAACACAGTGAACAATACTGTAAAGATAATCTGAAGGGAATGACTTCTGCAGATGTTTTTACTC
>JAZGTK010018366.1:0-11876 GCA_036877625.1 Ambastaia sidthimunki | reverse complement strand
GTCTCCCTCTCTCTACCCCTCTCTGTCTCCCTCTCTCTACCCCTCTCTGTCTCCCTCTCTCTACCCCTCTCTGTCTCTCTCTCTCCCCCTCTCTGTCTCTCTCTCTCCCTGCCAATAAAGGTAGTTATACATGAAGATTTAGAGTGATTAAAACATCTCTTTAGTAAAACTGCTATACCAGCAATTCATTGCTACAGGTTGGTTTAAAGTGCCACTTATCAATCAAAAGGAGAATGCTGTGATCATTCTGGATAAGACAGCATTTATGACCATAGGAATTGTCATAATAATATATACAAACTGAAATGCATTTTCAATATAGTAAGGGGACATGTTTTTAATCAAAGGAATTAAGAAATTGCAAACAACATCACTTCATGATGAATCATTGAGTTCTAATACGATGTATTTCCTGCTCAGTTATGCTGTGCGCATAGCACATGTTTAATTTTATCAGCATCTAATGCCACTTCCAAATTTAACCTTATTTATCACAGAGACTCTTTGTCTTCTAGAGAATCAAGCAACAGTCAGGCTGAGAATAAACAGGACATCAGTGAGGGCCTGAGGAATTCTGGGAATAAACAGGACATCGATGAAATTCAGAAGAATTCTGAGATTGCCTCAGATTGACAACAGAGCCACTTCTTTCCAGGACCGAGAGGAACAGAACATTTGACAATTTTTTCATAAGTGACAGTTCAGGTCCTGAATGCTGATTGGTCCAAATTAGTGGTTTGTCCACAATTAAACAAAGCCATGACATCTTTACCGAGTGAAAACCATTATCATTGCACAGCATCCACAGTCGGAAGGAAGGATTGCATTACAAAAAATCATTTAATAATTATTTGTTTATATGTAGGAATCATAATAAGAAACTGGAGGTGGAATATGGCTGCATCTTCAGATGTTAAGTCCCTTTATTAAATTAAATGTATAAATGTCCAGCATATAAGGGGCTGGAAAAATGACAGACATTCAGAATTATTGATGGACAAAGGGTTCATTTCCCACTCTGATATAATCCTGTGACTCAACAGTAAACCAATTTATATAGCTCATAAAAACACAGACACTCAATCTTGGATGCACCACGCACATTCGTCATATGTTATTTCTTTTCAGACACTAAAATGCAACAGCAAGAGTTTGTGTCCAAGAAGCCTTGGTTGATTTGCATGTGCTTGTGTCTCCAGCCTGTAGCAAATCAATTTACAAATCGTACAAATCAAACAAAATTTGGAAAAGAATTTTCATGCCAAACAAAGCACAACAGAATATATTTAACATTGTCATTTATTCCTGATTTTATTATTCCTGGTTATTGTTTTTCAGGCTTTCTATCAGAGATACATGTACAGCTGAGCTGGTGAGAAATGAATCATGGGTAATTCAGCCTTGACACTGTCGCATGATGTCTGGACTGGCAATGCCAGTTCATGTAACAGATTTATTCAGTGTGAACAGCTGGCACCAGATCACAGACGTCAATGTTCCCCTATCAAATCTAAAACCTGCCTGAATTAACTCGTAAATAATGTAAACTCATAAATAAATGTAAAGGAACAATTTATGCTCAAAAAATCAAAAAGGACCGAATATTAATTGTAAAAATACTGCAGTCATTGTTAGTTTGTACTCCAGAGGGTTTCAGGGTCTTTCAGCTTTGTAGAAGATTTTTTTTAAGCTTTCAACCAAGTTTTTCACCTATTTCATGGCTGTGGCATCTGATTGGTGGGAGATTAGAGAGATGAAATTACTCATGTTTATGCCAGTAAAGAACTTTAAGAAGCCATCCGGTCATGGCAGGGAGCAGAAGAGAAAGAAAGGGAGAGGGAGGGAGAAAGAGAGATGTATGTGTAGAGTATGTGTGTAAAAGACAGAGAGAGGTGGAGAAACAAAGAATGAAACGGACTCTGAAACCAAATCTTCAGTTACAGGGGTGTTATTGTATTTTCACTTTTACAACGTTAGTTAGCGTGTAATGTTGCTGTTTGAGCACAAAACACGTTTGAGTTACGTCACTCAAAGCTCACTGTAAAGGGAGGTTCAACAAAAATTACTTTAAGAACTACAATGAATGGCTTTTTGGGCTACAAGATTTCACATATCTTACAATGTAATTGTAATAATTCAGCACAAAAAAATTCTAATACACCTTAAATAAAAGGGTATGATACATTTTACTGAAAGGTTGAACAAAATCATGTAGACAGAGAATCAGACAGGAAGTGTGATGCGTTCAACATCATCGTGACCATAAATTCACTCAAGCTGCATTTAAACATGATCACTGAAGTTTCCCGCTATGACAGAAACAGGAAGAGGCGTGTGGTGATATTTCCAGAAGTGCTAAGCAAACAGACACTCACCCAAAATCCACACAAAGCCTCTTTTCTTTATTCTCTCCTGTCATGAGTCATATTAATCTTGTGCAGCAGAGTAATTTATAATTTCTGACATGTAAAGAAAGAAGTGTGAGAAGGGAGAGGGTTTCCCGGCTCACTCTGGCCATATGCCAGCAGGAACAATTCCACTCTATTAAACTCGCTTCAAATTCGCCTTAATTTACTGAATCATCATCCTGTAAAATGACACACATCCACCTGCTGTCAATCAAGTTAAACCTGTGTATTCTCAGACTCCTCACAAGATAGGAGACTACAGAACTACAGAAACAGACACAGACAGACCTGACCATGTACAGACCCAGTGATCATAATCTCACTACAGAAACAGACACAGACAGACCTGACCATGTACAGATCCAGTGATCATAATGTCACTATAGAGGCAGACACTGACAGATCTGGCTACCAAAAGAAGACAGATTGTGCTCACAACGCACACCACATAAAGTGGAAACAGAGTTGCAGTTTTAACAGCATGACCTAATTATACACAAATTAGGAAAACATTTTTCCATATTTTTAGACTCTGCTGTGATATCATTGGTTGTGATAACTGTAAATAATTGTGGATTCAGTGCCGTGTTTGGATTGGCTAGAACCTGCATGTGGCAGAAGTGACTCTATATGTTTCCTCAATTCGTATTCCACAGAAAAGAACAGAACTTGTGTTTGTAAATGAGATGGATGTGACTGAGAAACTGGGTCACTTACAGTCACAGAACATTTCACCAGAACACAAAAGCACTCAAGCATTTGGGCTCAATGTCTCATCTTTAATAGAGCTGCCTGCCTGCCTCGCTCTCTCTCTTTCTCTCTTTCTTTCTTTCTCTCTTTCTTTCTTTCTCTCTTTCTTTCTTTCTCTCTCTCTCTCTCACAGTCTTTAAGAGCAAAATTCTCCCATCACGGTGTTTGAAGTCTGGTGCTGTGACCTAAATCAGTCTGAAGTCTCTGCAGTCTCAACAACTCTGAGAATTACATTTGTGCACACATCAGTGCACACCTGAACATCTCTGACTCTGACTGATTTTACGCTAATTTTCCTGTTAAATTTATCTTGTTTTATTCTGTACACCATCACATTTCCCAAGATCAACATTCACAATTTTTTTTTTTGCTCTTTATGAATTTAACTGAATTCAAGTGTTTTAAAGGTTTCTGTTGCTGCACTGAAAGAGGTTTGACGCTCAGAACATGATAACACATCTGATGAATGACGGTCTGATGAATGCAGGAATAAAAATGCCAGAATTTGCCAAATATCTGCCTCTGCTATCTTTCTCTCTCTCACACTCTCTCACTAGTAGAAAACAGAAAAAAAGCATTTGTACTGACAGTCTTTAAGAGCTAAACTCTTCCATCATGTCCTGAAGTGTTTAATGTATAAATGTGATCATATGCTGTGCAGTGGACTGAAATGCAGAAAAAAAACTAGAATACCAATCTTAATTTCAGCTCAGCTGTATCTCCAGCTAGTTTAGCGGCAAATCATCCATCTAACATGACAAAGAGACGCAAACAAACATATTTCAACTACACTGCATTTACACACATCAAGTGAGCATCAAGACCCCCACACTCGATTCTCACCACCACCCGATTCTGCCAATCACACCAGCTTTCAAAGGCCAACTAGGTTTCTGTGCTGCCTTTAAATTTAAACTCTGAACTCATGAGAGACTTAGTCAAGGTAACCACCCATCAGTTACTGTGACACCAACAGAAGTGGGTGAGAAGGGCAGATATTACATCCTGGTCAAAGGTTATACAGGTTTAGATCATGCCTCTTTTTATGAAATTGGGTTTTTATTACAGACAGCAGAAACATTTAGACTAACTAAAAATATCACTTAGTGTAATTCAAATAATAATATTTGAATAATAAGTATTTCAAATAAAGATATAACGTGGTCATTTTAAGCAAATACCTGAAAATAAAATTGAAATGATGAAGCAATACTTAAAGCACAGCTATTGACCAAACAGCATTCAGAACTGGCTTACGATATTTATGTTGCATAGCAACATTCTGTTGCTATTAACATGACCACTTTCCAGTATTGCACAGCCTCTATCTTGTTAACAATTTACTCGGGAACTTGACACTTCAACACTATTTTGATATTTTGTTAACACAGCATCTTTCAGGAATTACTTTGCGAGGCATCAACGATCATCACACAGCTACACAACAGGTCACACACAGTCTTTTTATTTGTGTCTGATTAAATATACTGTCTACCTAAAATCCAACCAGATCCATCATTTCTGCCACTGCTGGATGGGCTTTAATACGTTCATCTTCACACTTAAGTCAAGCTGTGTGTCTGATTCCTTTCTACAGCAAAGATCTTCCCTGACACTCCACTCGCTCCTTTACTTCCTGTCAGGGACATTTTTGGCAGAAAGCCACTCTTATCTGTATGTGGTCAATAATTAGCAGGAGCTATCAGCTACTGTAGCACTGGTCTTCCTGTCTGTCTACACACACTCACACACGCATATCTCTGTGGTTCTAATATCCCTGTGTTTCACTGACACAAACACATATCACCGTTGTTCAGTGACACACACACACACCAATTTTTCAAAGTAGCCTTGTGTGTCGTGTAAATTCCATGGTAAATGAATATGGTTTTACACTGTCTATATTAACTATTACAAGAAAAGGACTGAATCTGATTTATTTAGACTTTTAGGCCCTGATTACCAGTACAAGATTAATTCATGTTAAAATCAACGTTTAATAAGAAGTTATGCACCTGCACGAATAAGTCACAATAAAGCCAGAAACAAGATAGTTAAGAGCTTTATGAAATGCTTCTGTTGTCCATACACGCACTATTACTGCTGAAGATATCAGCCAGTAAAACCCACTTTTCTTTCTACATCAACATTTCTGCTGCAGTTTTGTGCTGCTCTCATTTACTCCTGGAGTTCAGATGGCACTCATATCCCTCTCAAACTTATCCTCGAAATACAAACGTCTCTTGATTTAAACACAGCTGTACTTTCACTCTAATAGATAAAGCTCAATCTTAGAAACATCAATGTACACACAGAAAGTTTTCTCATGTTCATCTGAATTGTCTGATCTGGACATTTTAATTAGTGAAATCTTGTCATCACGCCCTTTGATTTAGAACTACACACACACAAAATCCTGCTGTACTTCTATCCCCAGGTGCAAACGATTGGTGCGATTTTGGTGTCTGAGACAAATTTTGAAGAGCCAATAAAATGCTGTCAGTGTCCGAAGATTTGAGATACTACGACGAGTACAAAGATAGTCTTTGAAAATTTTCAGACAAACATAGTGAACAATTCAAGTGGTCTTCACCACCAAACACTCTTCTTAAACTTTTTCCTCTAAAAACTCCTGGTAATTCGGAAATTCATGTTTTGCTTTAAAACTACTATCATGTGTGTGCAAGAGTTTAACAATGAGTAATTACAAAAAATGTAATTTCTGCATGTGTGTACGCTCTATAGTCATTGAAATAATCTTCTATCATGCTCCAACAGTTCCATACCAAACCCTGTGGCTCACTTCAGCCTATTACAGATGTTTGACATCATCAGCTGTCTGTCTAAAACATGCTGTAAATCTCCTCTCTTTCAGCTCTAACACGGCTCTTCTAATGCTCTTGTGAGCAGTAATCTGTCCTGCAGAATGCAGATGTATGGAGCGTGTTTTGCAGAAAGGTTTGTATTGCAGCAGGTCACAGAATACATCATAATCTTATGCCCCACAAAGCTTGTGTGACTGCATGAGATTGCACTAAGCATTACCTCAAACCATCCACATGGGTTTGTCATAATGTAATCTGCACATATGTGCAGAAAAAACAAAACACACACAATCTCCTCAGGATGACTGACTGTAACTTTTTCCTGCACTGAATTTATATACGTTTGCAAAGGATAAGCTAGTCCAAACGAAGTCCTTATTTAACATGAGAAGGAATGAGCTGTTGTCATTTAGTTTTTCTGTGCAAAAACAAAACAATACTAATAAATGAGTGAAATCACCTGAGGCTCATTCTGTCAGGGATTAAACTGTTTAATTAAACATTAAACTGTCTTTAATTTGTTAGCTACTAAACGATCTGTAAATTAGTATTCAAATATACAGCATTCTGTTCCAGGCTTCACATGATTATATTTTGATCACAATTACTCTCATCATTCACAGACGATCTCTTTTAAAAACGCTGATAATTAATAATCGGTTTTGAACTTTACAGTCACCCATCCGACATCTGTCAACACACTAAACGAACGGATGAAATCCCGATGAAATGTACAGATTGTGACAAATAGAAACATTTATAAATGTATTTAACATGGCCTTACCTGTCTGTGGAAGGAATCGTTTGTTCCTTTACTGTCCAACAGTCCTTTTGGCTTTCACTGATACTGAAACGATGTGTTTTGTTGCTGAAAAACTCGCACCTGTAAACAAGCTGCTGATCGGCGCTTAAAGTCAAAGACATCCGATCGATCAGTCCGCTCTCACAAGCACTATAAAAACAGAGACATCGCTACATTCTTAACTAACGCGTGTTATTTAAAACTGCACAGCATGAAGCTGTTTGTTTCACTTTGTTTATTAGGAAAACACTTCAGCCGCATGCAGACCGTAACGCAATCTTGTCTGACGTCACGTATAACGCGAAATTAGACGCCTATTTACAAGTCACTCGAGTTACTAAAATGTAAATAATCTTACTTGTGTCTAAACTTTAAATATAAACACTAAACTGTGGAGTTTAGAAGCAGACAGTGTAGGTACTGGTTAAGTATGACTATCAACTGGAGACCAGGAACTATTAACATTAGGTAGAGTGGGAAACGCCCCGACAAGGACTGTGTAATTTAGGTTAAATGTGTCTAGAATAGATATCAGTGACAATGATGTAAATTATAAACCAAGTATAGAAAATGCCCAGTTTGCTTGCTATTGAAATTTTAGCAAAAAATGCATTTGTACCAATGGTGTTAGGTGGGGTAAAATCCCCTACTCTTACAAAGCAATGTGGTTTATACAAAGTTAAGCTTAAAATAAAGACAAGTCCAAAATAACAATAGATTCCATTATAACAGAAATTAATTCACAAATTCATGTAGTGTCACAAACACACTGCTCAGCAGTTCCAGCAACCTTACTTTTTGTTCCTCTAAAATAATGATTTCAAATGTAAAATAATGATTTTTAATTATTTTTAAATGTCAACTTATATTGGTTCATTTTTACTATTCTGTAAATAATCTATGTAGTTCATTTTATTTTCCGTTGACACCACAAACACACACACCCAGATCAGTAGGCAACAGTGTGGCACCCAGGATTTTTGCCCCTGCAAAAATCCTCTCCTGTCTTCTTCATTATTTGGTGACTTCCTCTCCTCTTGATGGCATCACTTTCCACCCACTGCAACAAACTTCCTACATAATATTTCCTAAATAATTCCTACAGGAAATTGATCTAATGTTTTCCTTTCCACTCTGAACATAAATAAGTCATCTGTAGAGTGATGTGTAGAGGGGTCTCATCTCTTCAACCTCAAAATAATTGTACAACCGCTTCTGCATTTTCACACACATAACTCTGCAACGCTCTCCAGCTAACACTTACAGCACTACTGGGTGAACAATATAAAAACATTATACGAATGTCATTCATTGTATGATAAATACAATACACATGTAACAATTACATCATTGCCCATAAATTCTTTCCAGGAAACATACAATATCATAAAGCATTATGCTATATACATTGCGTTAGCAGTGTAAAGGTTGTGGGTTTGATTCCCAAAATTGTATACCTTAAATACACTGTAAATTGCTTTGGATTAAGCCTAAAACTTAACCCTAAATACATCAAAAAATAAGGCAGGGTAGTTCAACAACAGTTCTCAAAAAGCAAAAATACAAAGTAAAATTGTATGCTAGTCAAAAAGATTTATACTGAAGAATCCATTGTGGATTTGTGTTGAAGAAACACATTTTATACAAACAATGCAGATGGTTTTACTTCTTTGATGAGATTAAATCAAAATTATGATGTACAGCTATAATAATGAAGAACTATAAATGATCTTAACACAGAAATAATGATGATGACAATCCTCACAAATAAAGTCATAATCCAGTTTAACTGTTTCTCTAAACATCATTTATTTGTCAAATAAATTGAACCTGACACAAATCTAAACAACAGATTAACTTGCATGGGAAATTTTCTTGTTGTCTGTTTTTTTATTCAAAAGAAGAGAAATTGGCGATGCATTTTCCTGAAACGTTCTCATTCCTGGGAAAACAGACGTGCTGTCACAAAGCACATGCACAGATTCTCCAGGGGCTGAGCTTCCATTTCTGTGCTGCTGTTTCTTTATTGTCCATCTCATTTAGAAAACAACCTCTCTCTCTGACTGAAAGAGCAGTGCCAAATGGAGAAGAGGTCACCAATGGAACTGCTGGACTGCTGCAGGATCATGAAATCCTAAACCACTTCTGTGACTGTGTTTGTTTTGGAGGAAAAAGTTTAGCTAGTCTTCACTCCTAAATAATTTAAATCAATCTGCAAGATTATGAAGACGATTCTGCAGCGTCTGATACACAAATCCAGGCATCATAACAGTGAGGGTAAATCGATAGCAGTCAGAGCTCAAAGCATTTGTGTTAAATCAATATTCACAGAATGACCATCACAGACACTGAGATACTAGTGAAAAAATCAATCCACACATCACCTGCCAGAATGTGAGAGAAAGTGAATTAAACAGGTCATATGTCACCACCAAAACCTGAAACATGTTCACTAAACAACTGAATTAACTGGTCACTAAATACTCTGATACAGAGCAGTGCTGTGACCATTATACTATACTACAATACTATTTACTTTATATTTCCTCTCCATCAAAGTAGTAGTAATACAGCTTTTTAAAATGGCAATGTACAGACCCAGTAAATTACCAGTGCAGATTAAATGTCCAATAAATATTAAATGACTAGTGAATATTAAATGACCAGTGAATATTAAATGCCCAGTGCAGATTAAATGACCAGTGAATATTAAATGCCCAGTGCAGATTAAATGCCCAGTGCAGATTAAATGACTAGAGAATATTAAATGACCAGTGCAGATTAAATGACCAGTGAATATTAAATGACCAGTGCAGATTAAATGACTAGTGAATATTAAACCCCCAGTGCAGATTAAATGACTAGTGAATATTAAATGACCAGTGCAGATTAAATGACTAGTGAATATTAAACCCCCAGTGCAGATTAAATGACCAGTGAATATTAAATGACCAGTGCAGATTAAATGACTAGTGAATATTAAATGCCCAGTGCAGATTAAATGACCAGTGAATATTAAATGACGAGTGCAGATTAAATGACCAGTGAATATTAAATGACCAGTGCAGATTAAATGACCAGTGAATATTAAACCCCCAGTGCAGATTAAATGACTAGTGAATATTAAATGACCAGTGCAGATTAAATGACCAGTGAATATTAAATGACCAGTGCAGATTAAATGACCAGTGAATATTAAATGACCAGTGCAGATTAAATGACTAGTGAATATTAAACCCCCAGTGCAGATTAAATGACTAGTGAATATTAAATGACCAGTGCAGATTAAATGACCAGTGAATATTAAATGCCCAGTGCAGATTAAATGACCAGTGAATATTAAACCCCCAGTGTAGATTAAATGACCAGTGAATATTAAATGACCAGTGCAGATTAAATGACTAGAGAATATTAAATGACCAGTGAATATTAAATGCCGAGTAAATATTAAATGACTAGTGAATATTAAATGCCCAGTGCAGATTAAATGTCCAGTGAATATTAAATATCCAGTTCAGATTAAATGCCCAGTGCAGATTAAATACCCAGTGAAGATTAAATACCCAGTGAAGATTAAATTACCATCAGAGTTTTATAGTTTTAACAGCTTTTTCCATTTCATGGTTAATCTGAATCACTAGCTGCATTTACATGGACACTAATAATCTGATTGTAATTGGACTAAAAGCACAATCAGATTTAAAAAGTCACATGTAAACACGTCAATCGGAATGAATTGGCCAAAACCGATTAAAATTTCATTCAGATCGTAAGGGGTGGTTTAAACCTTTTCTAATCTGATGGAGAGGACATATAAACACTTCATCGGTTTGAAAATTAAACCAGATAGTTTTGCGCATGTGCAGTGACGTACAAATCACGTGATGACGTACGACGCACGGCAGGTCATTCTAAAATTCTCCTTCCACTCCTCGTCTGTCAAGTGGTGCAAGACGACATTGTCCCATCAGTCCTTGCTTCAGACTCTCATCCAAAGACGCCTTGTTCTGGGCTCAGGAAGGGGCATTTTAATTGCTTTATATATACACGCAGTACCGCACAAAACATCACGTGCTCGTAGGCTTCTATTCAGCAGCTGATATAGGCAAATGTTAAGTCTGTTTTTTAAAACAAAAAAAAACAAAAAAAGGAAGCAGTGGCAAGAGAGTGGCTGCATGTTGGAATGGTGGGAAACGTGTATTCGTGCACTGTGCGCATGTCAGGAGATCAAATAGGAGTTCTAGAGTTACAGTGACAGAACATCATAAAGACAGAGAGACAGACAAACAGACACTGACAGTGTAACCTGTGTGAATCTTTGGCCATTCTGCTTGGTGATGCTAATGGATCCTAAATGATATATTGCAGCTTTATGATCCTGTATCACATGATCTACTCAGTAAATAAATAAATACAGCTGATAATTATATAAGATGTGTTTGTTGATGATGATTAACACTGTTTCCCCCCTGCTGATAACACAGTACTGTATTGAGATTGTATTGAGATTGACAGACACGCTTTTCCAACAACCAAATTTCAGCCCCGACATCCAGCTGCCTGCTGCTGTCTTGCCAAATTGTCAAATCATCTCTGCTAGGCAAAACAAGATGTGACTTCCTGTCAAAGTCCCAAGAAAGAAGAAGAAAGCAATTTATCAGTGCAGCTTGTAGAATAAACTTCTAGTAAACTTCTTTACCTGCTGTATCTCACACCATAAACACAGGCATACTGAGAGTCAGTGTGTTTACAGCAGACACTTTATACTCATTCACCTGCTGTATCTCACCACAAACACACACATACTGAGAGTCAGTGTGTGTGTACAGCAGACACTTTACATTTATTCACCTGCTGTATCTCACCATAAACACACGCATACTGAGAGTCAGTGTGTGTGTACAGCAGACACTTTACACTCATTCACCTGCTGTATCTCACCATAAACACACGCATACTGAGAGTCAGTGTGTGTACAGCAGACACTTTACACTCATTCACCTGCTGTATCTCACACCATAAACACACACATACTGAGAGTCAGTGTGTGTACAGCAGACACTTTACACTCATTCACCTGCTGTATCTCAC
>JAZGTK010018365.1:0-11876 GCA_036877625.1 Ambastaia sidthimunki | reverse complement strand
TAACTTTGACCTCATTTTTTGTTCAATAAGTGAGTCTTTTCTCCATGCTTCTCTCAATCATCTCATCTCTATGGCACTCTCATGCCGTGGGGGGGAATTTCCCCATACACTAATGTTACTGTTTTTAAGTATCATTATTATTATTATTATTATGAAGTTAAAAGTGAATCTACTGTTCTTTAGCATTGCTGGTACCATGCCGTGAAACTGCCCCCACAGCAAACAGAACCGAGCTGAACTGTGGTTCCAAAACCGTGATATTAACTTGACTGAGGTTTGTGGGAATATTGTTACACCCATACTAGCTACACTGTATATTGCCTTACCAAAAAGACCCACACTACAGTATTTTATAATAACATAATACAACAGTACTTTAAAATGCACACCATGACACTGAAAGCTCATCATATTCTTAGCCTATTATATTTTGGTGGTACTCTGGTACTCATTTTTGTTAAATGTTAATCACATGTGGTTTTAAAAGTTAACAGATGAAATCTGAACTGTGACTTACCCACATAGTGCAGGTAGAGGGCCAGGTACTTGTACTGGAAGAGAGGGTTATTGTTGAGGCTGCTTCTCTGGATCTTCTGGAAGAAGGAGCTGACATCCCAGCGGTACAGCACCTCCAGCAACATGATACTGGGGACCCGCAGGCCCACGTTCAGCACCGCCTCCACCCGCTCCTTCACAGCCATCACCCCTGACTACCGCCAACCAACTGACACTACCACACACCACTGACTCCACTGACAGCAGACACAGGTACAGAGAAGCACAGAGAAATATGATTTTGCACAGGTATAAAACAAGATTTAACACAGCTCAAAAACACAACTTTACAGAAACAAATTTTACCACTAACATCAGCAGCAGTTATGACAAGTTTGTTTTCAGCTTATAATAAAACAGAATGTAAACTAGCTGCTTTGTGCACTGCGTCTAATGGACACAGTCAAACACAGGTTATTACATAACCAATTTGCGTTTCCTTAGAGCTGCATGCGTTTTAAACGCACAAGATACAATCTATCAGATCAAAATGCACACAAATGCAATTTAATACAATCTAAACTTCCACTGTGAATAACATTACGTGTCTAAAATTAAACACTGCCAAACACAACTCTGTAGGCAGCAGTCTTTCTTTATAAGGATAGTGTTACATAATGGCAAATTATTGCACTGCATTCTGTATCTGTGTATATCACAGGTTGATCATTGTAACGGATGATAATAGTGTATTATTCTGGTGCATATCATGGTAAGTCGCCGAGAGATGCTGTGCGCGATGAAATGAACTATAGTAACCCCGCTCTCATTGAAAATGCATGTGTGTGACTGGCCGATCGCTGCACCTACCACAATAAAGCCTGTTGCGGTGCTAAAAATAAGCAACGGAACAAAGTAACAATAATAAAATAACTATTTTTCGTCTCATTGACTCAACAACAACGAAATCCCGGATCTGATGCATGCATTTTACAATAACGCTATGTGCGGGTTGTTCATATAAGGTACCGTGCAATAAAATTATAAAACGCCGATTAATTGTGGCCTTTGATCGCCTGTTATATCATAACTGCATGTAGCCATATACAGCCAGCGGCTATAAATGTGTCCTCTTTCCTCTCCAGAGATGCTATTATGAACTGTAGTGCCCTCGGATAACAATCCCCAGCACGGAAACACTGACACAGGCATGCCCGGAGCTCCCGTTTACTGAACCGCAATTTATAAAGACAACATAAACAATCCACTTACGCGATAATAACCCCAGCAAATGCTCTCGACTACGCTGCCAGTCCTTTATTAGTATGTCGGATGTCAACCATGTTGGAGAAATGAATGGAGTGGTTGGCGGTCTCAGGCAAATGGCATTCCTACCGAAGAGACGCGGCACCCGGACTCGTATCACATCATCCCGCAGCCATTACAGATCTCCAGTGATCGGCACTGAGCATGTGCGCCGATGAGAGCCGATTACCGAGTACCGTGGCTTCTGAAAGGCGCACACGCGTTTCAGACGTGAAAAGAGGGATAATATAGATAAACTGATGTAGAGAGAGACCAGACGACTCAGCTTTCACCGTGCTAATAAAACTAACTGTGCTATTGAAGATTATAAACTGTAATATCAACGCGATCACGGGCTACAAAATAATGATTTCATTCATTATCTGTAAGGTCTCACTCACTCTCGCAAGACTCAGGATTAAAATAGCTTTCTTGGGATGGTGAAGAAAGTCACCTTGCCAACGTATTAAAACATAAAATATGTGTTTTTACACACAAATAAAAACAGATATGTATAAAAGATTATGTATATTCACATAAACTGTAAAATTAAAGTAATAATAACAAACTCAAAAATGACACAACCCTGCCATGTTTTATGTGTTTTTCTGTAATGTCTAAAAACTGGACGTTTTAAATAAAACATTTTTAACGTTTTGTTACTTAATGGAAACGTTGGGGAAACATTCTTACAACCTCAGATTGTTAGCTGTGTTTCCCCTCATGACCCGCATTGGCCAGAGTAACCAATGGTAACCATCTTTTCAAAACATATTTTTGTAATCAAACATAAAGTTAAACAAAAAGACAGAAGTATGGCAATATTTCCCAGTTTTTGTGGTGTGTCTGAGGTTAAAACTGATGACCATATGTACACTGCATGGGGAAGCCACGGTGAGATCTGCAACAACTGTTTCCTGCTGACATACTCTTCTTCCCATATGAACACATGACTAGCATCATTGACAAAATATGATATAAGGAATGTACAGGAGGAATGAACATAAGGAATGTACAGTAAATGTTCATTCAGTCATAGCATGAACTTGTTATCAAATGTGTTCCCATATAACAACAGTTCCAAACACGGATGTTTTGTGTGGAATTCACAACAACAGTCCCCATTTAGAGTGTCAAAAACACACACAACCTCTGGCCCAGCTATGATGTTACCAGCTGGATTTTCTATGAAGTTCTTTGTAATTTAAAATACCATACCTGGATCTGTATATTTGATAAAAACTCCTATGTATAATCATTTTAATAGACAAAAGTACAGTAAGGTTCAGGGAGAGAAATCGCATATAAACCAACTTGTGTATTTTACTAAAAATTACCATATACTGTTTTTGGTTGAACATCTGCCATTATCATACAATACAGTATGCAAATCATGGAAAATATGAAAGTACAGATTCTTTTTGTTTTTTATTATAGCCACAGTCTGCACGGTCTTAAAATTCTGTATACTCCCATTGTCCTAAGGGTCAAAAATGACCTGCCTTCACTAAACCTCTAAAATAAGCAGCTAAATTTAATTTCAATCTTTAAATCTATTTTGCATGAAGAAACAACCTCATCATTTATCACAAACTCTGTAAATGTCTAGGTTTTCCCTCTTCAGTGTTCAGTATTTCGTCAATATTTAATCAGTGGGCACCACTTGTTTTTTACTAAAGTACATGTTTATTTTTTCTACTGCTAAGGGTACCTACATAGGTGTGAAAAGTTTTTAGCAAGACAGTATTCATAAAATTATTCATATTCATTAAAGCAGCAGAAAGGAGTTCTGAATGCATTTTATTGAAGGGAATTTATCGTTTTTGTGGTGTATAAATGGTTTTATAGCTGGTGGGTAAAAATTGACCCCTAAGACAATCTTTGTATCCTAGCTGTGTAAAGCCTTTATAAAAATAGGAAAAATTGTTCATTTTTTCTAATGTTGGGGTCATTTTAGGAAAAGTCAAATTTAAAAAAACATCATATAGCGTTTTTTTATGCTGTTAAAATGGCCACGGGTCATTTTTGACCCTTAAGACAACACAAGGGTTAAGCTGATGCTACGTGTAGACATACAGTAAAATCTTTAATTGTAAGCATGGCTGTTTCTATCAGTGCAAGAACGTGTCCCAGAGGGAGTGGGCCAGTATTTTCTTTCAGTCTCAATACTTTATAAGTGGGTCAGCAATCTGAACCTTTTTTACTGTCTCTTATAATGACGTCGGGGAACTGGTAACTGGTACTTAGATCAAATGATTTTTATGTCACACTTGCCCTAAGAAAATGGTTATACTCTTATAAAGAGGAACTGTGGCATTCTCAAGTGTTGTATAACTTTTCGTCTCATAGCAGGTTAGGCTATAAAAAATGTACCCTGAGTAGCCAACGTCACAGAAGCATAGCATAGAATGCATTTAAGATTTAGGTTTTTTAACTAAATAAATGCAGACAATGTAGGCTACAGGGTCTTTAAAATGCATTGTATATAAAATTTTAAAGGTTATTGCTTCTTAATTTTCTTTCACCTATTTACTTATTGTCTGGTGACCAGTAGAATTCCAGTCACAGAAAATGTGCTTTAGACCTCTATGGTATTTCCCTTCTTTTTTCATTTTTCCTTTTTTGTTCCTGTTCCTTATATACCAATTTTGTTATTTACTGCATTAAATACGCCAAATTGTCCACTATTAGTGAATGACAGGTTTGGGTTTGTTCCTTAAAATGAAATGAAAAACAAATGAGATCATTTCCAAAAATCCACCACCTGCATTTTTGACAGGCAATTTATGATCGCAAAAATATTACTCAGGGTACATTACATGTGTTTTTTGGGGCTTTAATAACACAGCTTGTTTTTACACAACAACTGAACAATCAGTGATCAGTGGTTTGTTTTGTTTTACTGTGGGAGATTTGTAGAGAAACTCTTTGAAATGTGGAGAAAAGTACTTCTTTTTGCTCCACATCGAGCTGTTACAGTTATTTCTGTGTTGTTTATTGTGAGCAACCTTGTGTGACATCTACAGAGTAAGAAAAGACATTTGCACATAGTTAGGACCCTAACAAAGTCCGTCCCTTTCAAACGTCTGTCATATTTAACAATCTGCATGCTACATTATAGTTCCTGACTGCTGAGACATGACATGGATTCATTATCTAAATCTATACAATGAAACATTCAAGACAAACTGAGTGGTTGTTGTATATCACATGTATTCATTAAAATACATCAGATACATTCTAATCATAATACAATATTTTAAATAAATCATAAATACATTATGTCCTGAATAATTTACAATAATAAATAATTAGGAGCATGATATTTAGATTATGCCTTGTATCATAAAAAGGATAAAATCATAATATATTACACAGGTTTTGTCTTAACTAGACCAAAATGGATCTAATTGTTTTTCAGTGTCATTATTGATCATTTAAAATAAATGGAAGCACCATGATGCTAACAACCACAAAAACTAAATCGATGCATCATAATTTAAAATAACTTATTTAACTTTTGTTCACGGTTCCTCTGTTTCTTATTTTTCAGGGAATTACACCTAAAAAAGGGACAAAAAAGTTTTACATCACAGTGTGAACTACATAAAAATACATAACTATAAATTTTTTTTTAACACTTTAAATTTATTTTAAATTTATTTATTATTATTTTTAATTATTTCTTAAATTTATTATTTTAAATGTATTTAATAAAGAACATAAGAGACATAGAATAAACCTACTTGTAGTAGCTCCACTCACTCCAAGGGGAATTACAGAATTTATCTTGTGCTCTGACACACACTGTCATGCCTTTAGTTACCGGCAGCTGGTGACTTTGGGTGAAATAGGTCTAAAATTCAAAAACATTCACAGTAACCTATTGTGATAAATAATTACACGTTATATGAATTACATTTATTTTAATCTACACATAAAAACTCATGAAAAAACAACTGATAAGCAAAGATGAACTGATCTGGAGAGCGGACAATAAATACCTCTGGTGAGTTCGGTTTGGAACAGTCACATTTTTTGCGTTTCCGACAGCGAATCTCTTTCACTTGGAAGATGAGGGGAAAGTAAGAGGATGGTGTGTTCCAGGAATGCGGATACCCAAGTTCTACAGAAGTTTGATTGATCCTGCTAATAGCCACTGAATCGGGCCTCACTATGTAGTGGAGAAAAAGTTGATGGGTGCAAAAGTTGCAGATGGGTGTTCTAATACCACCACTTTTTAAACTCTTTAAACTCAGTGCTATTGTGTTTTTAAATGCTTACCGATATCCATGATGTAGAACTGTGTGTTGTAGGTTTCTACAACAAAGCTGCTTCTGAAGTAGACGGTGAGGTTGATGCGCTCCACCTCCTCAGCATAAGGACAGTAATCTTGGTCCAAACACGTGATACTGTGTCCACTGGAATCCAGACTGCAGCTGATCTGCCTTCCACTGTGCAGGCTGGATAAGAATCACACAACCCTTCACACAAATGCTGCTTTATTTAACACTGAATAAGGGAAGGTCCAGGAAAACTTACCGTGTTGCTTTGATATGAGCCACAACAACAACGTGGCCGTTTCTGTTTGCACCCCATGTCCAGGAACATTGGAAGGAGCCACCGTAGTTATTTGTCGTGCAATGGATGTAACCTAGTGAGGTTGTGTTTAATAATTGAAATGTATTTCATTACAAATATAAAACTAAATAATTACATGAACTGTGCAGCAAGACAGCTGAAACACATGCTGTGCTGTGAAAAAGATGTTTCTACCTTTCTCAGGGGTGTTTTTTATAATTTTCCTGAAACTCCACTGAGCCAACACCAGCGTGTGGTTAAGGCTGGAGCCATCGCTGTTGAAACAGGAATAGTTTGCTCCCTTCCACCCTTCCACCGTGACCAAAATCCTGTTTCCACGAGCCTCCAGATGCTCCCCTTCATTTTTGGTCCACATAATATCGGTTCCCTCAAACTCTTCTCCGCAGATCAGAGGTACTTGTACCATGTTCATATCTTGAGATACATCCACATCCACAACAATCACTGATGACAGACAAGTTGAAGACGAACATGAATGAGGAGAAATACAATAACACTCTGGACAGGTTCAGAAAAGCTTGCTGGACAGTAACCAAAGCACAATATTTAAGAGGCAAAAACATATTTTTTTAATGTGTCATTTGTCAAATATTCCACCTGGTTATGGGTTTCATTAAAAAACTGTAATAAAAATCAGGCAAAAAATGCCCTCATAAAAAAAATTACATTATAACATCATGCACATTTTAGAAAAAAATTGGACATGATTAAGAAAAACAAACCGTTTGGTTTGAGAGTCCAATAGCTCTCAGTAGTTTTAGCTCCCACAGCAAATAACTGGAGGAACACCGTGACTCCAAACAAGAGCAAATACATCTGTTAGTACATAACAGAAAAGATGTTTAAATTTTAGTCTTAATAAACACATACCCATGAAGATTCTGAGACATAACATCATAAAGAATCATGCACAACGGACCTTTTTTTAGATTACACAATATGCAGATCATTTCATTTTATAAATGTGAAATATTAATATAAACATTATATTCCTAAAATTAAGACATACTTTAATAAGATTAAACATAGGATAAACAGGACCGTCATAAAGATTTACAGACTCACCACTTGTTGTTTAATAATCCAACAAGATCAACCACCACAATCAGACTAACTTTGTTTTGTTGTTGTGTCCATGCAAGCTTTTAACTGGTAGCAAAGGGTCAGAAGAGAAAAATTCCCTGCCCAGGAAAAGTCCATTCAGTGCAGGTTAGAGGAACCAAACCCTTAGCAACACTAGAACCTTAATTTTTTTAGACATCATCATTATTTCTCTCACTTCCACATAAGCACTCCAGCCCATCATTAAACCCTTATTTTTCCTTTATATTGAATAACAATAACGCAAAGAGTATAATGTATTTATTAAGCTATTTTATTTATCTGGTACAAAAACATATATTGATAAACAATCTTTTGTTTAAACTGGACAAATATTAACTGGACTATTATTGTCAGTTTTCCAGCACCTTGGGTATTTTTGGGAGAGAGTCTCACCTGATAGTGGTCAGATGTTTCATCTTGTTATGGGTTAAATATGTATCTCTACTGTGTCTCACCATGTTGATTTTTCCACATCTGTGTTAATTTGGTAATTCCCCTTTTCAAGTGGATGTCATTTATGGATTTGTACCGTATGGGTACAAAAAAGGGATTTCACATTAAACAATGATGACAATATTCAGCATCACTCAGTGTTGTGTTCTGAATAATGTGTTCACGGGACACACAGATAAAGTTTTGGAAGATAGGAAGGAAAGAGAAAGAAAGAAAGAAAGAAAGAAAAAAAGAAAGAAAGAAAGAAACAACCTCAGTAACAGTTTAATTGTGAGTCCAATTCTAGAACATAAATTGCCATGGTAACAGTTTATAGTAAAAGCTTATTAAAGTATTTTAATTCAGGAACCAAAATAAATTAAAAGGATTCTCTTCTAGTATTGAAATTTTAACAGTTCACTCTTTCTCTCACTAAGACACACTAGAATAATATATGAATATTTCTGTACGTTCATAACCTAAAGAACACACTCAAGTATTCTTATGTTTCCTCTTTAATCTAATGTTGCAAGAAGACAATTCACAAATATGTTATTTTCTATGTTTATATAGTGTTGTGGTGGAATTTCGAGGTCCTCGTGAATTTTTGTGCTTTCAGTTCTCTTGCCTAAGCATGTGACAGACCTGAGAATGAATGACATTTTGACTTTTGATATAATGGATGCTAATGAATAAAAAATGGCTTTATATACATAGTCTGCATACTGATAACTAGCAAAGAAATTCTCATACAAAATTTAACCACATCAAAAACACCCTCTTCCACACACTCCCCATAACCATAAATCAACCACAATATCTGAGCAAAAAGCCACTTCCCCCATTCAAAGGTAACACATGCTACAGGAAACCCCCCCACACCGCCAAATTTCCTCTCTGTATCATTGCAAATTCTGTCATCATTTACTCACCTTTATGTAATTTACTTTATATCTCTTTCTTTCTCTCATCTTATGATAGTTATACAACAGCTTTGTGTCAGAGACAAATGTATTATTATTAAAATGTATTTAGTTAATCATGTGTTATATGAGATCAAAGCAATCATGCAAACTAAAATATGGCCTGAATTACAAGGAATTTCAGATGTTTACCATGTGTGCATGGCAAATAAAACAAGTCCAAAAGCAAAAGTAGGAAGTGTCCATCAACCAAAAGCAAGAACATCACTGAACATATAAAACAGGACAATGTCAGTCAGGTAAAGGATGACTGACAAATATTTTGTAGAGGACAATTCCACCAGCCGAGTCTCAATTACTGATTAAATAATACTAAATAAATACATGCCTGCTTAAAACTGTTGAAGTCAAGATGAGTAACAATACTAAGGTGGAAGGTAGAAAGAGTTGCTTCCCACGGCCCCTATAAAAACCTTTATAGCATATAAAAGTTTCTACCACAATAACATTCTGAGTGAAACTGAGCTTTCACACACATTCATGCCCAGATGAGGAAAGAAAGGCGGGAGAGAGTGTTTACTAATACTGATCCCTCACGTTTACCACTTAAAGGGAAGTTTTCCTGTCACCTTTAACAGCTGAAAGCAGTGTGTTCTGTGACAGTGTCCTGTCACAACATGTGAAGTTAATATAATTGATGTAAGAGGTATTATGTACAGATGTGTATTATACTGTGTGCTAATGTACATTTGAAATAGAAATTTTGACATTTTTAAAAAGCGCTTAGTAGAAAATCAGGCAGAAAAAAGTAGATTAATTTATTTAAACTGTTTTAAAAAACATTCACAATTCTTAAAAAACATTCAAAAAACAGTTTTTGTTATTTAAATACATGATAAATGGTGAACCAGTAAAAACAATAAGTAAAACAAGAATAATAAATAAATAAATATATATATAAACTTGAACCACTTTAAATAATGAAATTAAATACATTTACAGAAGGAGGCTTTTGGTGGCGCTACCACTACACTATAGCCACAAGAGGGCAGTACGTGTACAAATAAAATACGCTGGCTTGTTTGTTATTAATAAAAGCACACCGCACATCGTTCTTTAGTTTCATTCTAAGGCTCTTGCTGTATTGTAATTTGTCTAAAAAAAACAGATGTATCATCAGTGAAAGACATGTGACGAGTGAAACCTTCCTGTTGGGATACTCCAACCATATGAGACACAACACGGTAAACCACAGCCACAAAGAGAAAATGTACTGTGAACAGGGAATAGGGAAACCATTAACAATCTTAACAAGTTAGCAAGACACTTTATGTCATTAGTTTCATTTTAGACTAATATGCCTTTAAAATTTTGTATGTTGTATATCTTTTGTTGTTTTTAAAATGTTCCACTGACTTTTACCATCTGTGTCAAGCTTTGATTGACAGATTGATTAATGACTGTGGGCTTATCATAGAGAAGTCCAACTGGTAAACCAGGGTGACTCAGAAAAGATCCTTTACTGATTAAACATGCACAGCCCGGACACAGATCACAAGTGTGTCAAATGTAAGACAATGACGTATTACAAGGAGGCTGTCAGTGGCTTATTCATACTTCCCAACACAGAAGCAAAATTTCAGACAGGCATTCCCACTCACCACTAAAACCAATATACAGTATATTTTACATGTAGAGGGGTTGCCTGTGAAAAACTGTCAAATGCACTGAATTAGAATCATTCATTTGTTGTTCAAATATATTTATGGATACAGGTTTAAGTTGTGCACAGTCTATTATTACCTGAAACATAAGGAGGAAGCAAAAGTACAAAAGTGCAACTACAATGCAAAAGATCACGGGGGTAGGGCAAGACACAACATAAGTTTGCCCTAGCTAACAGGGAACTATCTCAGAATGTTGGCTAACATTCTTTAAAAGTTCTCTCACAGTTATTAAAAAACTTTTTGCAGTAATAAAACTAGAAATATTGTAATGTTATGTATTAGATATATATCAACAACATTGTTCTTAAGTTGTTACTGGAACATTTTAACAGTACAGAATTTACCCAAACAGTATAGAATTTACCCAAACAGTACAGAATTTACATAAAGTTTGAATAACGTTCTTATAACCAAGCAATAATGTTAATTCAACCTTTAAAAATGTGACTTTTTAACACATTTCTAGAACATTTTATACAACATTTTTAATGTTTGTGTTAATTAATGGAAACATTAGGGAAACATTCTTACAACCTAAAATTGTTTCTGTAGCTCAACTGGTAGAGCATTGCGTTAGCAGTGCAAAGGTTGTGGGTTCGATCCCAGGGAAAAAATGTATACCTTGAATTTACTGTGTGCCAAATGAATAAATGTAAATGTAAAATTGTAAGCTGGGGTGTATTACGACAACAGTGATGCTACTTGGTGACTCCAAGTGGAGAGAGATGCCAGCGGATGAATCTGGCTGCTTTATGGTAATTCTGTGCTGAAATCCATTAAAACTACAGACTGCTTGATTAGCACAAAAGACGAGACGTCTGAGCATGTGTGGGTGGGTATGCTAAAGAGGATAACACACAAGCAATGAAAGCAAAGGATGAATGCAAAAGAGGGAATCTAAAAGACTGAAAAGTGAGGGTGTTTGCCATATTAAAGTGTTCTTAAAATGAAAAAATGCAGAATATATTGTGGGAAAAGTTTGGGCTTGAAGAAGACTAATCATTAAGCCCCCACAAAAAACCTGTATCCCAGAATTCATTGCTCTTGATGCAAAGTTGGCCATCACTGGATATAAATTTTTCCACCAGGGTTTTCCCCTAAAACCTAGAAAGAGAAGTAGGACACACGTGTCAATATTTCCTTTTTTTTTACCACTAGGATGATATTACTGTAACAAATAATACACTCCATTAAACAATATGAGAATTTCCAGCAGTAAAATGTTATAATAGCATTAGCATATTAACATGTCAACAAGTAATTGGAAAGCGAACAGAAAAGCAAAACA
>JAZGTK010018364.1:0-11876 GCA_036877625.1 Ambastaia sidthimunki | reverse complement strand
GAGAGAGAGAGAGAGAGAGAGAGAGAGAGAGAGAGATGTCGGATGTTGAGCTCTGTACGACTCTATACATGTAATCTGCATTGAACCAGGCAGGCAGAAATCTCAGACTCCTGAGACATGCCAGGGCCAAACAACAGCAACCTACAGAGAGAGAGAATGACAAAACAGCAGTGTGTGTATGTATACGTGCACCGAGGAGCGACTGAGAGAGAGAGAAAGGTAACCTAATACAATAGAGGAGGAAAATCTTCTACCTGCCATCAGTTTTTCATTTGGAGTCCTGACATATAAACATGATAAATGAATGAGAGGACAAGGTTCATATCTGTAGCCTGCCTTCTGAGACGCCCTATCTATGGTACTTTAAGCCACTTAGCTATATATATAAAGCAAAATATATATAAAAAAATATGTCCTCTGACATGCAGGTTTAAATTAAGAACACTACAGACATACCTACCAGCTAAACAACCACGCAACACACAATTTCAAAGACAAAAAAACAGATTCCTCTATTTAAATGTGGAACAAATTTTGTATGATGACATCAGTAACAAGCCTCCAAAAACAGGAAGTAGTTTTGCTCTCAGAATGAATTAGCCGCTTGCGCGTGCACAAACACAAACAAACACGCACTCCGCATTCAAAACATCCAGCTGCAGTTCCTCACGCAAGCAGACTGAATAAATCATAATTGATATTCATTACGTCACGTTGCTAATCTCTTCATAAGCATTCAGCTATTGAGTTTTACGCTCCTCGGCTGGAGAATGAAAACGCCGCCGTAATCCCAGCTAACAATTTTAGGTTGTAAGAATGTTTCCGTAAGTAATAAAATTAAGTAATAAAAATTTTTTTTTTTAAAAAGTTCTAAGTTCTAAAAAGTTCTAAGAGAAACGCTATTCAATTTTTTTAATGTTCTTAAAACATTCCACTAACCTAAAAAAAGGTTTATTATAAATCAAAAATATTTAAATATATGTATATATATGTATATATATATATATAAACATTACAACATATAAAATGTAGGGGCCAGTTGAGACATACACAAGTTTGTAACCTGCAATGTTATGGTTCAAACAGTGATGGCGATAGAGAGCAAAAGTTACAGACTGCAGCTTTAAGCACCATTAAAGAATAATGGCGATTCCGTGTTATTGACTCAGTAAGAAAAAGATCCATCAATTTAGTTTCATTTACCACTGACTGGGTTATTGGGTCCAATAAAACTTTTTAGATTCTTTGTTCTCACAATCAATACTCTGATGCTTTTCTTTATTTACCCCACACACTGAAACAGAGCCGCTTCTGCGTTCATTAGACAGCATTCATAAATGAAGCGCTTTGAAATGACATCTAAAGACACATCTTCAAACTAAACATGTGCTGCATTACAAATCCTCAGATATCAATAAATCTCAAAACTGCCTCTTTGTAGAATGAGAGACGCATTTGAATAAATGCAAGCCAGCAGTAATGCAGCCGATGTCTAACCGCAGGGACAGCTGTGAGAGCATGTCTCTCTCTCTCTCTCTCTGTTGCATAAGCTGGCATATGTGATGATACTTGTTTTGTCAGTTGGCTTGGTACGTGTGAGTGGGTTGTAACGGAGGGCTACAGGAACTGAAACTGGGGGATTTTATTTCCAAATTCGCCAAACCCTGCAGGCCAGCAATTCCGCAGCTCATTTTTTCTTTCGCTAGCGGGAATCTGGTGAAATAACTGCGTTCTGCCTTTACACCTCTGTACAGACGCCATGCTGTCATAACTAGCTGTCTCACACTTTTAAACACAAATCTGTGCGGCAAACTGTGCCCGCAGATGACAAGCAATTTATCTGAACTCAAATTACAGATTCCTCGCGGAATTTTGGCAATTTGAAAACCGAGGTTCACGTAATTAACACAAGCACCAAAACAGTTTCCAGGAAAGTAATGAAAACTGAAAATCTACCTAGCTATTAAAATACACATCACAACGTCAGCCAATCAGAGTCATTTCATACCTGAAACTGAACTAAGTTTGTGAACATAACGCAAGCAGAAGTGACACATGATCTGAATTCTACACCTGAAAGTGGACAACTGGTAAACACAACATTTATTGTCCTCTTTGGAGCTTGACAAATGAAGTAAAGAAAAAAAACTGTGTGAAATATACCTTTAAGTATTCAACACTTTAAAATACAAAATTGTTTTAGTTGTCTTGTGGTGTATTAACTGACTTCATTAATAAGCAAACAGATGGCCATGAGATACAGATATAACAGTCTTTGTGCACTTTGCATCAACATACTTCATTAAAAATAATCAGACACTAAAAATAAGCCATTCAGTTTCTTTACATGTTCTTTCCTGATTAACAGGAAGAGTAAAAATAAACGGGCTGAATTTCTTGCATTTCAACACCTAGTCTTCCACCTCTCTGTCCACAGAGAAAAATGTGTCATTTAAAGGGCCAGCCTACCAGAAACTAGCAGTTGTGAATTGATGAAAAACGTGGGGTGTGGTGATGGGGGTGTAATAATTATGATGCTGCTGTCGTACCCTGAGCTAGTATCAGTAGCCTACTCTGCGTCTTATGCTAATTTCAGCTCTCCTGCCCCCAGGGCCAATCACATTTCGATCCTTAAGCCCATTTCCTGTTTTCCCCTTTGCCTTGATATCCAATTTTCCGTGAGCTCCTCCTGCCATAACGGCCGCTGTAGCGCACGGCTCCAAATATATCACGAAGCGCTAAGAGAAGAGAGGTGTCCACGGACACCGCAGTGATTTATGGGCCCCGTTTCCTCTCCTAAATAGAGGCTGGATGGAGGATTGGATCAGATGGGCAATGGGCAACAAACGCAAAGCCATAAAACGGAGAATGTCTGTGTACAAAGGCTGAAGTTTCTCCACAGTAAATAACAAACCATCAATCAGCCGCCTTTAGCAGTGAGATGTGTGATATTGGCTGGAGGATAGTGAATTCTGTTATAATTTGATCCTGTAAACAGAGATGGTTGTGATCTGGGTTTTATTAATGAATCTCTTAGCTGTGAATGCGGATGAATTGTTGTCTACAAAACAATCCGAATCAAGCACATTTTCTTCCTGTTTGTTTTCTACACAGAGATTTCCAAAAAATATTCAATAACGTTACACACACCAACCAGCTGGGAGATGGAAATCACAACATTATAAACCTAAATTTCAAGTAAACGGGTAACATCACAGGAAAATAATTACACAAAAAACACTAATTAAATATAAAACTGTATTTATAGTAATTAATTAAACGTATAAAATGTATTCAAGGTTTATATATGAGAGTTTTTCATATTTCAAAGTTGTTTGAAAGTGCAGGACAGTGATTGGTCAGTTGAAATGCATCATGGGAGGTCAGTGCAGTTCATTTTCACATCCAGCACTTGAGCACGTCCTAAAAAGAAAAATACAATACATGATTTAATGATTGAACGTATAATTGTGAAAATAAAGCAGAAGATTTGATTGTGGGTGCAATGCCTCAACTGTACAAACCTCTGTGCTCTTCCCAGTTACTCAGACAAGCACAGATGACCTCACCATACCAACACACTGAACTCAAACAACAGGATCAGGTCAGTCTCAGCAGAGCTTTCAGAGACTGACCAAAGCCTGAATCAATAAAGCATCAGAAGGACCATAAGCCAGCATCATTCAGCTAATCTTCGTAGATTCCCCTCCGCAGTGCTGTGTCTGTAGCACATCGAGTACAGAGCGTGTACAGGGCGACGCAGACCATGAAAGTGCTGCCGAACTGGACAGGAAAATCTGTCAGGCTCTGGCCAGAAATCTGAATCAGGCTGCTTACACATGATTCTGAATCAGAATCACATCAGATATCATATTCTGAACTTGTGGTGTGAACAGAATTTAGAATCAGAATGGTGTGGAATGATATGAACTAGTTTTAGAAATGTAAATACATTGTGTCTACAGTCTGCTGTGCAAAACTCACTCCTTTAATATGTGTTTTTGTGATATTGTCATCTGTTTTTTTACCAGATGAATTCCTAAATGCATAAAAGTAGCTGGTGAGCCCATCACAAAGTTGTTCACATCCACAGCATAAATGTTAAACTTCTTTTAAAACATAAATAAATAAACCCCAGTTTAACTAGTCTGAGCAGTAATAGGGTAATGCTTGTCATTAATTAAAGATGGGAGGTTAATGGCATACATGTGCCTCTGACAATATGGATTATCAGGAAACAGCAGAAACGTGTTTTACTCTCATTTACACAGCAAAACTGCAGTGAATGGAGGGCATGCACACTGAAAACAGACCCCAATTAAAGCACTTTAACACTTTAACAGAACTATCAATACACGACTCTAATTATTTTATGGCGTCATGTTCGAGCGATTCCAATGCCAGACGATTCGATCCGGCACAATTTTGGGGGTTATTGACCTTCAGAGAGAGAGAGAGAGAATGGGAGCTCCAGAAAGGCAGGTCAGTACAAAAGGAGGTCGTGGTAAATGTCAGCGTAATTACAACAACGGGTCATTTTGTTGCTTTCCAAGAGGAGCTATCCAATTATTTGCACCTTTAAACTTGAGAAAATACAATTCAACTCAAAAAAGAGACGGGGACTGGGCATCACCCACACCCACCCATGCATCCGAATTCACCGTCATTATCAGCGGAAAGCACCTGCTATTAATGCGACGCCTTTCATTCTGCATTTAATGCAACGCTAAACAGCCATAAACGGGTGAGGTCACAAGCATCGAGCTGCACTGCTCACCTCCAAGGCCCTGTGGCAGCTCATAACAGCCGGTAATTAAGCTTTGAAATACAAGCTTGTAAAGGTGACAGGTGCCGGTAAAATCTACAGTTCCTCGTAGCTTAACATACAGCTTTAACTCTTCAAGAAACAAAAGACAATATTTACAATAACAAATCACACACATGCAAGTCAACACGCATGAGCCACTAAAGCAAACGGCCAAAGAAAACGTACGTTTCGCCATGTTCATTCTGACGCAAAGCATCAAATTAAAATACAATAAACATGCATAACAGCTAGTCAAACAAGTGGGCGGAGTCTGTTATTGCTCGCACGTGGTCATCAGCATAAAACTAAACAAGCGCTTCTGACAGCTGTGTGCACACTTCACATTAACCTCTAATTAGCAGATTCATTACATTGCTCGTCTCCTATCACAGCTCACTTGAACATGTCAACATCCAATTAGGAGACGTCTCTCACAGCCATTGTGTTTCCATTTTTCCTTTCATGTTCTGAAGTCTTGCTGTTATCAAACAGAACCCCGTGTTTTTTAAAGTAAACCTCTACAACTCCAGTGTGCTTGAATTAGTGTCTGTGTAGGTTAGATCACCTATATTATATGACTCCTGAAATAAAAACATGTTGGTTACCTCACCTGCTGACTGAGGCCTTCTCATCTTGTAGCTGTATGCCTGACTCACAGATTAAAATACACCGGTTGTCTTTGTCTTCTTCATATATAGAAGTCTTCATTAATGTCAAATGCCCAAAAAACACTTTTCACCCCACTAACTACAGAGTGCAGAACTAAGAGTAAGTTTCAGTAAGGGTACTAAGAGTACAGTAAGGGTGCTAAAAGGTTCCTCAGCGGGATTCTTTCGGAGAGGCACCAGGGAGCCCTAAATGGTGCCTCGAGATCTTTTTAATTTGTGTCAGAGACTAATGCTGCTAAAATCATGTGAAACTTTAACAGAGGACACAGCAGGAAAAGACTCAGCATCAATATTTCACACAGTCTTTTCATCTCTTTAACACACACACACACACACACACACAATTATCTATATAAATAAGTGGATATGTACCAAGCAAACAAGAATAGCTTCTGCCACTATTCTCACTTTCTCTCTAAACATATAGTTTTGCTGATTTAATTTAAATGTCATATATACAAACATTTTAAAGATAGTTAACCTTTACACCCTTTTAGAAACACTCTTCACTTTATTTTCTGTTATTTGCTATTCTTGTTATTTCCCCATTGATAAGCTGTGTGAGGTAAATTGGTGGAGGCACTTAGCGGCGGTTTACTTCAAACCCATTAAACGCGGGAAGAGTGCTAGCAGAGCGGATACCTGCTGAGCACCAAACCTCACACGCTTGCAACTTTAAATGCTGTTATATACCTTTCATTTGCTCTAACGTAAATAAGTGAGACATAAAGAAATTAAATGAAAGGATACACATATCATTAGCATTAACAGGAGTCGTCCCAGCTAACAGGTAACATTAAAGTTCTCTCAAGATTATCCAAAAAGTTCTAACAGTAACATTAGCAGAATGTTTTTTAATGGTATATCATATATATCAAAAACAACAATCATTTTAAATGGAACGTTTTAAAAATGTTACAGAATTAAACGTGTTTGAATAGTTCTTGTAACCAAGCATTAACGTTATAATACAACGACTAAAAAATTACATTTTGAACGTTCCTAGAACATTTTGAATGTTTTTGTTATCTAATGGAGACGTTAGGGAAAACGTTCCTACAATCTAATATTGTTAGCTGGGATTTTGGATACGCTGTGATGATCTTGCTTTTATTTTTATGATGAACAGCTAGCGCAACCTACTTTTGTTGCCCTGACAAGCCTTATCAACCAAAACATTGAAGAACTATGCCCCAGCTTTATGGATTTGTGCGGGGAATACAAATACAGACGGATACCAATATCTAGTAAATCATTCTCTCCGAGTTTCTCTCTCACGGACACGCACACAATTCCATTTCACAAGCCAAATTGCTGTGCAATGGTCCTGCTTTGAAGGAGAATGCTCGGAAAACTCTAGAGGTGAAGAGCTCGGAGGTGGGAGAGCAAAAAACGACGAGGCAGAAAGAAGCAAGACAATTCAAGCAGGAAACAAGAAGCGCATTAGACAACTCTTGGCAGGTCCTGGCAGACTCGCAGCTGAGACTGATAGATCAGACGTAATTGACAATTAGTTTTACGACACTTTGAATTACAGGCCGTCTAATAGGGTCAGAGACACAGAAAACTTCCTCCAAAACTCTGTTTTGGCTGTGTGTGTGTGTGTGTGTGAGACCCTCTGGTGTGAAATGACTCCACTAACCAGGCTGTAATATCCAGGTGAGTCAGCGTGTGTGTTTGCTCTTCGCAAGCCCTCTCAGTGACACAGAGTGTGTGTGTGCTTGTCTTCACTGTGTGACTTTGGCTCCATTACTCTGCCTTTTGAAGAATTACCCTCGGAAAGCTTATGAAACCTTTGAGCGTGTGTGTGTGTGTGTCTGTGCCCTACATCTATTTATCTCACTGTGCGACCTGATCCTCATACCCTCTGGACTGCTGGGTGGGTCTTGTGAGAAAGGAAAGCTGAAAAACTCATGTAAGACAACATACTACGTCCACATGAGCTTCATCAGGATGACAAGGAATTGACATTAGTGGCTTTTTTCCTAAACTTTCTTCCAGCTTTTTTCAGCTGGTGTTTTCTTCAGCAAAATCCATGATTTTGCAAAAAAACATTATAAAACATGAAACACAATTAACGCAGGTTACATAATTCTCTCTGATAACAACAAATTACAGCTGAAAATATTTTTAAATACATCAATGTAAATTGTTACATAACAAATTCAGTTCGACCTCTTGAGATAGAAACAACATCACTACAGAACTCTGTAGTAAAAGTAGAAATTCATTATAAAAAATGTGTAATAATAAGAATGACTCGAACCTACAACTCCTATCAGAACTATGTGACACAACCTAGCACAGTAACTAGCAATGATGTTCACCAATCAAGACTGATCGAGTTTGCTTTTCCATATAGATTTTCTCAGCAACATTTATACACACTGGAAAATCTCCCACCGGCGACCAGAAAAAGACTTCCTATTTCTTCATTTCATTACTTTGTTTCCTGCATCTTAGCCATCGATTGCATTTACTTCCTGATGGGGTTTATATTATGTAGTTTTTACATTGTTGATTGTATTTACAGGGTAAAATGGCCTCCGAAGACAGAGTGATAAATCTAAGTTGGCACGGCAACAATGAATGGAACAGTGATCAAAGGTCTCGGTGGAGCCCGTGTCTCCGTTAGGCCTGTTAGGGGCTCGGGTCCCCGGGGCCGTCGGCTCTGAGGCCCTTAGAATACAATGCTCTGTCTTATTCAAAGGCACAAAGAGCTGGACTATTAACCGCTCCGGAAAAATGCAAAACATCACCATTTACGCTTTCGTTTTTAAGACTTTCTTTTTCTGCCGCCGTCGTTTTTTCCACTCTTTCTCTGACCTGTGGGAAACATCCATTCATCATACCGTATTATTAAAACTAGGCATGGCAGGTCCATGTACCGCCTGTGATAAATATAGACAAGATTGCTCTCTCTCTCTCTTTGCGTTCTTCAGCCTGAACCTTCCTCTCCATTCTCACAGTGAGCTAATGAGGAAGAAGAACACGAGGATGGAGACACCAGGATGTGTGTGTGTGTGTGTGTAACAGAGACTTACATAAGGTGGCATATGAAGGTCCAACTGAGAAATGAAGGTGATGGTCCAAATGAAAAGCTGTAGACAGGACAATGTTTGAACTTCCGGCCTTTAATTGCATTAACATTTCTCATTGAGATCCACACCTGCGGTGTGAACAGGAGTCAGGCAATGGCTAAATTCCAGTGAAGATGTTTAATGAGATCATGTCTACTTATCGTAATTACAACCGGTTTAAATGTTTAAGACGTACACACATTGAGACTTTGATGTGACTGTTTTAATGAACAGGTTAGTGTGTTAGTATAAACATACAGCATTGTGCTGGCTGGTTTTTGACAGTGTTATGTAAACAGTGCTCCATATGTCTTTAAAACTAGAACATCAAATGGAAATGGAACACAAATTTACATTGAGCTAAAAAACAACCAAACCAGAGAAGAGACGTCGTGTTTTCATTTTTAGAAACCCACGGCACTGCGATTCCCTCACTGCTTCCCTAATTCCTCATGAAACGCATCCATCTCTCCTTTCTCTCTCTCATCCTCTCCCTCTCTCACGCTCCGAACGTTGTGATTGTCTTCATATCTTTCCATACATCTCCTACACTGTAACCCATTTATCATTCACACAACCTGAAACAGTAATCGAAATAAACCACAACACTGCATGAGCAATTCACTTTTCAAATCTACACTTTCCCATCTCTCCATAGCAACGGCTCATCGCCGTGCAAATTTGTCATTTCAAATACGACCGGCGTTAAGCATCGGGCTTCTGTCTCTCTTTCGGTCTCGCTATCTTCCCCGAACGTAAACAAACAGGCAGACCGCCGTTGAGCCGTGCAGCTGGAAGCTCCGCCCCTCTCGTAGCTACACGGCCCTCTGGGTATTTCAGCAGCTCGTTGGAGTCTTCAAACAACAAAGATAAACAAGTGTTCCAATTAAGAATTAATTACCATTCAGACACTCAACTGCTTCCGCGCGCTCCGCCGGGAAGAGCTGAGACAGAAAGACAACGCAGACTCGGAGAGGAAAGAAGCGGGAAGGAGGGGTCAACGCTGTGGCAGGAAATGGAACACACGAGGTGAGAATGAAGGCTGAAGGTACGAGAGAGATGAAGAAAGCTAAGAAAATGGCCTGGAGGTATTACTGTCCTGGGCTTAAAACACTCTAACAAGCCCAAAGCAGAATTACAGCAGCACCTCAGATGCAAGGAAACAGCCACACTGATCCAATTTATAACTGGCTTTCAACACCAAAGAGATGAGAGAGTGAAACAGGCTTCTGCAGTACACACTCATTGGGGATAAAATAGCTTCTACAAAGCAAGGCAAATTACTGCTAATAGGTCATATCTCTCCTGCAACTCCTGAGCACTGAAAGCTACTCTGAGCACAAATATATCCTGTTAAGTCTTTATTTGTGGGCCAAATATATATGGGCTGGATTTGAGAGCGACTTTTTGACAAATTTCTAACAACCACTGATGTATAAACAGACTCACTCTTGCTTTAACCTTTACTCACCTTACATTCCCTTTACTTTTAATCTTTTACATGTACCGATGGTGAGACTCTAGTGCTGATTTTGTGTTTTTTCTTTAATGATCAATATTGGGCCACTTTCACAGGAAGTCCAGGATGAAACTCTGGTATGGGCCACTTTTCATCTTCTGACCTTCTCTGACTGAAGTCTCTCGTGTCGCGGGTCTCTGTCCTTCACTGACAGACACGCTGGGACTCTAACAAGCTGAAACTTTAAGAGGTTTGGACTGAATGTCACTGAGGATGAGTGTGAAGAGAGAGCTAGAGACGAAGAGGCAGACAGACAGACAGACAGACAGACAGACAAGAAAGAAAGAAAGAAAGAAAGAAAGAAAGAAAGAAAGAAAGAAAGAAAGAAAGAAAGAAAGAAAGAAAGAAAGGAGGTAGGGAGTGAGGAAAAAAACATTGAAAAAGGGGAAAGAAAGAAAGAAAGAAAAGCACTACAACAAACAAAAATATAAATAATAAAGACAGAACAATGTAGAGGATAATAGTCTATATTATTCCTAATATCACAATGTCTTGCTTTTAGCTATGATCAGTTATCTACTACAATCTGAGTCACTCCTAAATGATGCTCTTCTCAGAACACAGATGCCCCATCTTCCTGACCGCAGCCCCTCCATCTTAATGACTCCCCCCTCACAGTGAAAACAGCCATTCAGCACTACAAGAGGCTCCATGGAGGGAGAGCGCTGATGGGAGCAAGCAGGAGTCATGTACCCCAGCAGGAGAGCCCGGTCTGGGCTGTGAGAGTCACCTCTCCCCCCTGCTGCAGGCACATGTCTCATGGAGCTCCAAACAGCAGGGCAGGACACACGACCTGACCTGTTAGAAGGTCAACGCACGTGGGTGATTAAAACACATAACGGTGTTGGTTCTGTGGTCTAGTGGTCACTTCTGTCATTTTGAGAAAGTGAATAATATTAAAATAAATGAGAAAGTTTTCCATCCACAAATCTGAACAGAAAACACACGGAGACACAGCTTAACAACAATTTAAATGACAGATTAACAGTGACTTAACATCTAACAAGTTTAGATTGTAAGAATGTCTCTGTAACTTACAATTAAGTAACAAAAACATCAAAAATGTTTTTTTTTTAATGTCTAAAAACGTTCAAAACGTCCACTTTTTTAAACATTGTGTTAACATTTCTGTTTGGTTATAAGAACATTATTCAAAAAATTTTTAATTCTGAAACATTTATTAAACGTTCCCAAACAACTCAAGAACAACATTTTTGATTTCATATATAATGTAATGTTTAAAAAAAACATTCTACTGAAGTTACCGCAAAAACCTTTTTGATAACTTTGAGAAAACTTAGAGAGAGAATGTTAGCCAATGTTCTGAGAACGTTTCCTGTTAGCTTGGCTCCTATAGCTGAGCGGTCATTATTCAAAGTCAAGTTTGTGTGACAAATGCCCACAGCAGTTTCTCTTATCTGTGATGCGGGCTGCACATGCTTTGTTTCAGAGAGTGCAGAGATGCTACTGTTTGTGTTCTAGAGAGTTCTCTGTGTTTTTCTGATATGATGTGACAAATACTGCTGTTCATATCACACAGAACCACAGGATGTTGCTCTTGTCTGCATAACACAATGGTGCACACACAGGTGTGCCGTCTTAAATAGCACAGAGGCCAAAGGTCAGTCATAACAGAGTTGTTTTATTATTAATATTGTATTCTGTATGAGGTTTATTCCTCTCGTCATGTTACGCAGGTGTTTGGCTTTGATTAAAGCAGAAACTGGGACAAAATGCAGCAAGCGTGAGATAATGAGACACCTGCCAATCAATCCATGTTCTGTGTAACAAAAAAACCAGAT
>JAZGTK010018363.1:0-11877 GCA_036877625.1 Ambastaia sidthimunki | reverse complement strand
AGGAGGAGGAGGGAATAGTGGTGGTACTGGTGGAGGTGGTGGGGATACAAAAGGACAAGGAGCCCCTTCCAGTTGTTCCAGAAGCAACAACAATGCTTCATCTGGCTCAACACGTAGTGTTCGGAGCACTGGAGAACTGGTAGAGAGTCTAAAGCTTATGAGCTTGTGCTTGAGTTCGCAGTTTCGGCATCGCAGCTCTGGAGGAGGACGATTTATCCTTGATCCTCAGAGTCTGTCTAGCATCAAAGTCCAGGAGAAGTCCTCCTGGAAGATGTGCATTGGTTCCAACAGCAGTCTGGACAAAGTGATCAGCCCTGCCTTGAATGGTGGTGTTGGGGCAGTGGAGCATTATCCAGATCAGACAGCAGTCATGCTGAATGAACTCAGCCTGGTTAAGGAGAATAACCTGAACTTGAAAAACAATGTTCTCCAGCTACCTCTGTGTGAAAAGACCATCTCCGTGAACATCCAGCGAAGCCCCAGGGAAGGGCTTCTCTGTGCCTCAGCCCAGGCCAGCTGCTGTCAGGTCATATGATGGCACGTCATGGCTGGGTCTCAAAATCACTTTGTTCCTGTTGCCACATTTGTAGCGTAGAGGCTTGAGTTCTCCACCAGTAGCTGTATATGACCTCTTGACCCCAACCCAACCTTTAAACCTGCCTTCTCTGTCGTCTTAATCATTCTAATAACTTATTTATTAAGTTTCTTCTCTTGGACCCGTTGGTTTTTAATGAAGTTCACGCTGCTAGCCTTTCTGTGTATGCGTGTCGTGTGTATGTTCTGTTCCATTAGACTAATGGAATTTGATATTTGTTTTCAAGTCTTGTTTATTTTGGTTTTATACCCCTTAAAATGCTCTAAAGGTGGACTCCATGGTTCTAACGTGGCCCAGTCAAACAAGAGTGGAAACTGTGTGTTTTAAATAAAATAACCTTTAATAAAGTGAAATATTTAAATTAGGCCAAAAGTATGACAGAGCAGAACATTGCAGATTATAAAAGTAGCACTTAAAATGACTCAGCCGAAATAAGTATCAAGACTGGTGTAAATTAAGCCCCAGTTTCATAGCAGTATCAGAGACGATTTGAATGGTATTAAAGTAAAAGCAATAGTGAGTTAAAGAACTAACCCAATTCTAAGCAAAGTCGTAGTGCTCCCGGATGAGTCTTAAACTAAATTATCATTTTGCACATAGTTTTTATTCACCATTTTTAAAGTGCTGTTGACTGTTTTCATTTCACTGTTAAAAGTGTTTCAGTTTAACTACACTTTTGAGGTTACTGACAATCAGTTGCAATAACTAAATAAGGGAAATTCTTAATTAACAATTTCCTTAAGGGGGTTATGGGATAGTTATGAAAATGGGAAGTTATTTAGTTTGAATTATATTGTCATAGATCACACCTCACCTAATTTTTGTTTATTTTGTGTACATTAAGTTTTGGGATTTAAGTGCAGTTTATGCAAGTTGGCAAATTGTATAATTCCCTTTGTAAAATGCCCACCAGAGTAATGTAGTATTGCCAAATTTAAAGCCCAGACCTAAATGTTTAATCTTATGAAATTATCAGCTTAAAATTGCACTGTGGAGTGTCCACAGTTAGGCTACCTTGAACATCATAAAGATCACAGCAGGATAATTGAACATATACAGGGCAGATTCTTCTGCAGTAAACTTGAGCCCGCACACATCACCTGTGCAGCACTGAATACTGAACCATTGAGCCACTACCCTTCATTTTCAGTACCAGACAGAATCTGAATAGAGAATTTATTTATAGCATAAAGGACTTTCTCTGGATTAAAAAATAGTTTTCATTTGCAGCTCCTGATCTTGTTCCTGTTGTTCTTGTACTGTTTAGCTTTGAGTTACTGTATATGCCAGTCTCTGAATCGACTGGCCTTACGGGCTGTTTATAAGTGTACATATATATTTTTTTAAAGTTTATTTTTATGAAAGGACTGCTGTTTTAAAATGTCAGATACAGGCCTTCAGTCGGCTTCCAGATGGGATAAAACGGGGCTGTTTTGTCAACTGGTCACCTGATAACAAAAATAAGGGAAATCTTATGGTGAATGGCCACTTCCAGGAAAGTAGGACTTCAGGAGTTGACCATTAGGGTGACCATCACCTGGTATAGATAACAGTCAAAGTTCTAGCAGGCTGTGAGTGTGAAAGAGGATTGAGTGCGAGATATTAAAAGGGCATTTGCAATAAGCTATAAGTTGCAGCTTTATGTACAAATAATTTCTGTTTTGTTTTTATATTTCAAATCTGTACATCCTTCAAATGGCTAACTTGACCGAAAGATTATCTTGAGTATTTCTGTTTGTTTTGTCTTTGTTTTAAAAATAAAGTCTGTAAATATCGATGTAAATATGGTGTCTATACTTAGAAATGCAGTGTTGGACTTCTTGTTCATAGCTGTAATATAGCCTTATTAGATATGAGTGTCAAATACAGAACAAGGGAGGTTGGAAAAAAAACAGTGCTATATGCATAATGTCAGTCTTTAACTTTGTCCTACCTTAATGTAAACAGCTTAACGACATGTGCATGTGTTGTGCGTTTGACATTATTGATCCACGTTCATTTAGAGGAAAAGAAGCACCATGAGATGATACAGGACCAAATCATGTACTGAAATTAAAAAAAAACATCTTTGAAGAAGCAAAGTAAATAAATGTTCTGTTGCTGAAACTTGTCCTTAAAATTACATATGATGTCGAAATTAAATGTGAAATGTCTTTAAACTTTGACTTGTCCCTTATTTGAATGTCCTCACAAAGATAGCTGTACAAACGTGTGTGTTATTGCAAATTGTTTGCACAAAATAAAAGACTAGATCATGTCTAGATATGTAGATCATAACTTGCAGTGCATCTACACTGGCTTTTAGCCAGTGTCATTAATGGGTCATTTAGCATTTTTGTAGTATGTTTAAAAAAAAAAAAAGACCAGATACACTACAGTAATACTACAGATTTCAGAGAGCATAAAAATGCTTGATTTTTAATTTGCTGAGATGTGACAGACATATTTTCATGACATTGCCACAGTGTATCACTCCAATAATATAACTTGTGTAATATACTGCAATTCTGTGCACCATTATGAAGTCAAGAATCAAGCAGTTAGATGCAATGTTGTAGTATTTAGTTCCTCATATCTGGCCTTTTTCAATGAATGTTCTGTTCAATTGCTCAAATTTGAGTTTTTCCTTACAATGCAAAGAGTTTCACTGGACACTTGCTGTGCAGAAGTTAAACATGAGTGGATACTGCTCAGAGCCTACAAGCCCCTGCTGTTGAAAGGTATTTCTTCCTGATTTACTGCCTACTTGTGCTGCCAAGCTATCTCAAGTAACCAAGAGCTTTTCAGTGGTGTCTCAAGTACACACACATCCCTCCAAGTGCATGTACAGCATCAGTTAAACAGTCAAACACACCAGGCATGTTGTCAGTAGAGCACCTTGAGTACACACACACACACACACACACACACGTTCTGCATATTGTCAGTGTCGTCACTGGAAACTGCTGAGACAGCATCAGTGTCAGAAAGTGTAATAGGCTGTTCTTTAATTAGTTTTTTGACAAGACTGCGTTTGCTGGTCCCACTGCTGTACTGCACTAATGCTGTGATCAGACATTAGGAACACAAACACAGTGCCCCTACTAAACATTTTTAAAAAGAGGGATATTTTGTTATTGGTCAAATGCAGTTTTAAATAACCTCACTATTAATGTCAAGGCTATAAATAATGAATGTCTGTGTTCAGGTGAACACAGAGAATTTGGTCACATTATAATATTCTATATCTAAACATGTTACTGATTAAGTCCGTTTTCAGAAAAAAACCACTGGTATATGCCTGTGTTAACTGGATAACTATTTCATTAGACACTTTATTCAGAATATTTACTGTAATGGAATACTCATTTATATCTGCTACTAGATATAGTAAAAGTTAAAACCACTGACGAAACATTTCAGAGCAAGCAAGTCTCTTTTTATAAACATGAAGTGAACATAAATCATTATGCAGATGGGCAAAATCATTATAAGAAGCTCTCGTGTTGCCCTTGTGTTGTCAAGGACATGAATTTGAATTGACTTGATTAAACAACTGAGCAAAATTATGATAAATGCTACATAATAAATGCAAGAACATCTCTAGTACTTCCAGAACAGACAAATGGAACATATACAACATCGTCTGAGAGTCACATGTCAGCCTGACACCTTCTGAAGGGCTTAATCGAGAACGTCTCACTCCCATTTCTAAAGGATGTGGCAAAGACAAGAAACGTGATACTTGACTTTATTTTCAGGCTGAGAATACTGTATCATCAAGTACAGCACAGGGTGAACATAAAATCAGTAAACAAAAGCCATAGCAGCTAAATGATACAGTGATGTTAAAAGGCACAGATCAATCTTTGGTGGAGGACATGAAACCAGTCAAGTTCTCATAAAATGACACTAAATTCTCATGTGTCTCATTTTTAGGCCCTGGTAAATAATTTTCTTGAACCATATTCTATACAAACCTATTTTAGACAGACTCCAACATTCAGACAGTCATAAAAATGCAGCAGACTTTGAAAACTAACCATATCTGACAGCCTGCTTTGTCAGATATTGGACTGATTGAATTCTCATTCCCACCTGTCTATCATCATCAGTCAGTCACAGTATAATTTACTGAGACAAAACGTGCAATATGTGCATGCATTAAATGCAATAAACACCCTGTGTCATATTTAGATATTTAGATATGTTTGTTTGGAGTCAATAAGGCCTTTATGTAAATAATATGGCAAGGAGTGCAATTTAATATAAGGTAAATGTAATACTTGATTGTGTACAGTATGTGCAAACCCTTCAGCAATTTACTTTAAAAATGATACTTTGTTCCCTCTTCTGTCGTCGGCATCAGTTGTCAGTGTTTCAAGTCTCTGCAGCTTCCAGTATTTTCTGAAAAGACAAAAAGCAAAAAAAAACTTGAATACTATTGAAAAACTTTTTGAAAAACTTTTGAATTTTTGAATGCAGACAAAAATAAACTTTTAAGAGGTTTAATCTGGTCTCTGATGGATAGGGAATGATGTAAGAAACAGTGTCTGTGTACAAAAGTTCAAATACATATAAATCTGGTGTCTATTCCTTATCCGTATAATCTATAATCTTTACAGAAAAACTCCTGCAGGTTTCCTTGCATAATTTAGGCTGATTAAGCATTAGTTCTTTGTGACATTAAAGGGTTTTACATGTTAGGATATAAAATGCAAAAGCTGATCTCAGTTCAGCATTTTGACTTTATACACTGCCTCAGGCAGGACTGCTCCTTAGAAGAGTTATTCTGTGCTTCCAGAGGTAAGCGGAGACATTGCTTATGATAGAACTAAAACTTACCTATTATGACAGGTTTTTAAAATTATAGGAAGAAACTATATCTTAAAAATAAAAAAGAACCCACATTAGCAGATTTTCTGCTGCAGACACACTTCCCAGAATGTAACATATGCTGACTTTCATTTAATCAATTCATTTCACTGCCTGCAGCAAACCAGAGCAAATTACATTCTCAGTGAAAATATGTTAGGTGCAATTAATTTTTCAATCCAAAAGAGAGATCAATAGGGCTGAAGCTGCTGACACTGTGATTCTGTATGTGTGGTTCATAGAGTTCAAACTCTAAACCCCTGTGAAAATTCCACCGGTTATTACTTAGCACCACATATAAAAACCCTTAGACTGAAAAAAGTGTTCATGATGGTGCAAATAAATCAGGTGCTGGTTGGTGCTGGTTATCATAGCAGTTCATTTAGTTTCATACAGTAAGTGGATCACATTTCAGACTTAAATTGAAAGACAAACAAAAGTTTTATTTTGAATAAAGATTTTTGCATTGTGGCATTATTTTCAGGAAAATTATTTTACCCAATGCAGAGTGGAACAAATGAGGTCCTTTATGATTTTAGTGCTGGTTCATTATTATAGTAAAATCATGCAAATTCTATCAAGCTGATTAACCTTGTAATTCATTCATAATGAATTATGAATACCTAGGACTCTCTCTCTCTCTCTCTCTCTCTCTCTCTGTCCCTCTCAGACACTGTATTTATACAGACAGTCAATTTTTCTTGGATGTACACAAAGCTTAGATTTACAGAAGCCCATCTCTGGAGACACATCCCCCTTCCTTCCTCTGGGCTGAATTAGCACTACCAAGAGCGAGAGCTGAATTTTAAACAAAGGTGGTCGCCATGCACTGCAGTATGTGCTTAACTGGGATGAATTTTCTGCATTTCAGAGGAGGTCCTAGGCATTCCAGGGTAATTGACTGGACATGTCAGTATTGATTATGGAAGGAGGTGGGGGTTTTAAAAGCTTTAGAGCTTGTGCAACACCAACACACTATCACTCACGTTAACATCTGCACTCAAATACAAGAGCAAGCTCAGAGTCAATCAATCATTAGAAAATAAACAGCTGTGCAAAATCATCACAGTGGAGAAAAACATTATTCCTGACTGGAACTTAAGAATTAATGAGAAAACCATCAAGGTGCCCAGAGATTCCGACCCACTGTCACATTCATAGTTTGTCAATTCTCTCTCTGTTTCAACACTGCAAAGTTGGCAAAGTATGTTGACTTAATTTCCCCTAACATCACTTAAAGGTTAGCATGGGACATGTCACATTCTCATGAACTTTAGCAAGATGACAGACTTCAGGCCTAAAAGGACTGACCCATTCCACTTCCTGTGACGGTAGTGAAGCAGCGATGCAAAAGCAGTATGAACATGACATGGTCCATCACCGCATAATTTTTTTCTGGAATAGTCTTTTTTTCTGGAAGTGTGTGGAGCTTTGCTTCTACAAAGCGTCTACAGTATGATCCTCCAGACACATGGTGCTTGGGTTTAAACTAATCAAATCATCTATGTGACCTACTGAAATTAAAGCAAATGGGTTCCACTGACCACTGGTAAAAATGTATTTATTTTGCATTGTTCACATTTAATAACTTAATAATTTACTTTTTTTAGTTATCAGCATAACTCAAGGTACCTTGTAAACCTGATATTGATATTAGAATTTCATAGAATTTACTGTGTCCCAATGGAGCTGACATGGATTTCACAACTACAATTTATTTACATGATTTAAGAATGTTTCAATGAGCATCTTGTGCGCCACAATGGAAGCAAGAGAATCTGACCTTTTGTATTAACAGTAGTTAACTGTTAATTTAGCTTTTAATTAAGTTAGTTAAAAGTAGTTAACATGGTCCGTTAAAGTCACAAATGTACGTAAACTTGATTGGTGGCCTAGAAGTGATTCAGAATCTTAAATATTTCTTCTTTAGGGTCATACAATTTTGAATATTTCTAAACCCTCAAACTCCTAATGTTCACATTTGATGTGGTCTTAGACATTTTGGCCCCACTGTACCTCAGATTCTTTCATCTCTAGGATTGCATCTCTAATCTGCAATGCCGGCCTGTATCTTTATCTGTTCTTATCAGCCACTTACACAGCTGTTAGAAGTTAAACAGAGATTGTTTGACAGAGCTTAAAGGCTAAAATTGGCAGTTGCTGTAATAGTTCCTTGCTATAGCGTTGGCAGCTTGGCCTTTTCCTGGAGTTCACCGCGTATCCTTTCCAAACACTGGCCACTAACAGGGGGTTTCCACTGCCACTGCAAGTACCGGCTATTTTCAGAGTCACTTTGCCCTACAGCAGCAGGAGCTTTCCTCCCAACAGCTGTCTTCACCTTCTCAAGCTGCTGAACACATGGAAATACAGCTAAATGGAGTAATTTGATGCTAGCTCATCACTTGCGCTCTCAAACCACTGGACCAAGCGTCTCCTCGTGGCCCGACGGTCCTATATCACTGACGAAAGTTTAACTGCAGTCGGCACTTTTGAGCTCTAACAGATCTTGACGAGGCAGTTGGAGTGATTAGCTGCCGTCCATCACGCTGATAAAGAGGCTTCGGCAAAGACGCATGGCCAGCACTGGCAGAGGGACGGGATGGTGTCGGGTGAAGTTTGTGAGAGAAGTGGAGGAGCAGAAGCCCAGAAACATCACATCCTCAGTCTTCTTGAAACATAATCAATATGTGTTTTACGACCTGCGTCTTTTGACTAAATTAAAAGAAATGTTAGACGGATGAACCTTCATTGGAGTCCCGCCTTCATCGCCGCTAGTCAGCCAAGTGCTCCATCATAGCGGTAGATGTGCTGCTTGATTTCAGAGAACGATCTTTTCTCTGCTGTGCTTATCTTCTCACTGTGTGTAGAGATCGCTCCCTGGTGACGTCTTTAATATACCCATAAAGCCTTCGGTTTGGTAAAGAAACCAAACAGATTTACAAAAATACCAACTGTTTCCAAAAAGGTTTCCCAAACATTAGTTCTGTATGAAATTATTGCAACCTAGAGATACTATTACGATAAATGGGAATTCTACCATATAGCTTTTCCAGGTATTACAAACCTCCTTCACTGGTTAAAAACGCACATATGTGTTAGTTCAGTCAAAAATGTATAGTACTGCCTGCTCAAACATACACAGCAATGTCTCTGACTCACAAGTTTTTTGAATGGCTAACACAGAAGAATTTAAAGCACAACAATTTTAGTGCTATTTGTTAGGTTGTAGGAATAATTTCCAATCAATCGGGTAAGTTTCTTTACATAGAACATTATCAGCATTTAACAATAAATCTTATTTTCTGATTTGCTACTGGTTGGGTAATTCGCAAAATCAAATAAGATTTGTTGTTTTCACATATTGCTGTTGTGATTTGCTAATGCAAATCCAAAATGGCAATGGTCATAATATATCTAAATGAACTACATAACAACATTATAATCCACAGTGATTATAAGGCACAGGAAGCCATAACGCACACATCTTATCTGCTGTTAGTGAAGGAAGTAAACATAAGGCTGCCTTAAAGATTTTGCTGGATGCCAACAGTACACGCCAGCTCATTGATATTCACAATCCAACTGTGCCATATCACCAGAGCCATGGCAACGGACTTACCGACCAAGGGCTCGGTTTTACTCAAATAAAGCCTTCCAACCCATGTTAAAGAAAGCCAGTCCTGTCACTTTCACAAACACTGTATAGAAGCATTAGCAATATTGTGCTTAATATATCATGATCTTTTCTTGGAAGAAGTGAGACTGTGGTCTGTATTTTCATCACAAGTAAATCATCAGTTTTATTTTGACAAACATTGGTCTAATTGATGTTTTAAAGCAGGTTAAGGTTTATATGCCTAAACAATAAGTTACACTGGTATCAGCTACCCTGATCTTTGTGTAACAGTAATATTTCATTCACAGATATACTGATGACAACTCATATTGATGCTGGATGGATTTCTAAAATGTAATTAATAGACTTCTTAAAGCTTTATGATAGCTTTGTATGGCTGTGTTTGGAAAACATACTACCGTTCTACTTTCTGCCCAAATATAGTATTTATATTGTGCATAGATTTGCAAATGTTCTATATGCTTGGAATACCTGAATGGCTATAAATACAGAAGTGCCAATATACAACAAGGCACACTGTGATACTGTATCCCACAATGCAATGTGCTCAACTTGTCATTTAATTTCCAATGTGACAAACCAAAAGTAATATCAACTGCAATTTTTAACATCTATTTCATTTAATTAAACTACTAAAACTAAATAAACTAATTTAAATTAACAAGATAATTATTTCTGACTACAAATGCAAAACAACCATATTTAATTTTCAGGATAATCACTGGATGCCACTTGATAAGTTAAGCAATGCAAAATAATGAGATTGTGTGATTTCAGTGTAGCATACAAGTGTTTAAAATGTTTATTGGTGCATAATACATGTTATTTAAAAACATAGTAGGCAGTGTACACTGCACAGTAGTATTTCATTCTAAACACACCCTGTCTTTAATGGAAACAAGCATTGTATCTCATCATTAAGTCAGCTTGTCTGCTAATGCAGACCTCAGTGTGTGTTTAAGAGTGTTTGACCTATTTTTTGTGCTATATACGAGGTGATAAACATCTGTCTAAATGGCTGAACCTCATTAGCAAACACCTAAACACACACTCTGCAAGTCAGCACAGCATATACAAAGGTCTCTCTGGATCATTTAATGATCAGGAAGCGTGTTAATGCCACTCTCTGCCTCCCTGACTGATAATAGCTCCTGTATCTGTACATGTGCTGATAAAGACCAGACCATCAGTGTTGACTCGGTAATGTCCACAAAGGCAAACACGTACTTCACTGTTTGCACTAAACTACTTCCTGAAGGGGACTGTCACAGGGATGGTCATATTTCCTGTTTTCTGGCTCTGTTGAACCGAAACGGGTGATCCTACGTACATAAGCAGTAATTAACAGTGAACTCACCTTTTTCTTTAGCGCTTCTAAAGACTCAAAGTCCAGCTTGGCAAGTTGGATTTGGATGTGTTTAGGAACATCTGGAATGACGAATGCCAGGATGAATTTGAAGGCCAGGAGAACATGCTAAAAAAAACAAAAGGAGATGATTTCTTAGATTGTTATGCTTTCTATGTAATTGTAATTAACTCAATTTTTTATGTGTTTAGGAGTTTTTAAGGTTTTATTCTGACAGTTGCACAGTAAGTACAGTAAGTGTACTGTACACTTACTGTACAGTAAATACAGTAAGTGTCTCATCTAAAACTGTCAAACATGTTTTAGACTGATCAGTGTCCTTGGCAAAGCAGTTTTGCATGATTTTGACTCCACCTAACCTTTCACTGAAACCCACACACACTTATGCATACACATAAATGGAGACATAGGAAATAGAAAGGGAACATATTTCAGCCGTATTAAATGCCTGGATGATCTTTATGGCTCTCAATGTGTTCAAAGGCCGCATTAATGAGATATGTAGCTGGCAGAGTCCCAGCTATCATTGTCACTGCACTGTATTAACTATCATCTCGCCACTCACCCACTGCCTCTCAAAACACTCACTATTCATCTGTGTATGTGTCATCCAAAATGATACATTTTGTCAGGTCGTGCATTCCTGGTAATCGAACCCATGACCCTGACGTTACCACCATATCAGCTTAGCTACAGAAACACTATGGAATTATATCTATCAATAGACAAGTTTTAGAAAAGTTTAGTGCCAATATTTATTTTTATATAAGTATCAAAAAAACAATGTGGTGGAAATGTGCCACCAATACTAAATAAAATGTTGTTTTGAAGGCTGTGTTGTTTTGACAGTGCCGAACGTGGTTACTGAATGTAGAAATATATGTCTAACATATGAGGTATAATGTGTTTCATACATCAGGGAATAAACAGGCATAATTTGTCTAAATTAATGATGTAATTTATTAGGTTGTCACAACAGTTGTGATCAACTGAAGAAATTCATGTTGTGTGACGGTTGCACAAATTCAGACACAGACATTAAAATGGAACTCTGGCCCTGATTATATCTATGATTTATTAACAAGACACAAACACCAACTCTGTCAGTAAATGACTCAGTTTCATTCAGATTTTTCAGTCATAGTGTGTCCTTCCCACAGTTAATTCCACATAGGCTCAGTACTTTATTTTTGTATTCTGGCTTAATTAAACACACAGATATCCCCAGCAGGTAAAGACAGAATCATATTTCATAGATTACAGGACGAAATGAACTCCATCATCCCTGCCTCATCCTGTGCTAGACAAAAGTACAGTAATTATTAAAGACCTGTGTAACCTAGATCCAAAAATGGCTCTGTGAGATCTGAGGATATAGTCCACAGCATCAGGCTCAGCACAAAAGCTGTAGTGCCAGAGAAAACT
>JAZGTK010018362.1:0-11877 GCA_036877625.1 Ambastaia sidthimunki | reverse complement strand
ATGTTACTACAACATTTAGAATGGAATGTTTATAACTTTCAAAATAACGTTTTTATTACTTCATGGAAACGTTAGAGAAACTTTCTTACAACCTCGTTGGCTGTGTCACTCCCAGGACTAAACAGGTCTTTTATTTGCTTCTGTCTCATGGGAGTGGGTGCTTGTCCTGGACCGGTGCTGAGCATGTATCCCAGCTGGCATAGCCCAGGCTGAGCCCAGACACTCATAATGAAACATAATGCAGAGGCCACAGTCTGCCAGAATTCTCTTTTTCATCCCCTCGCCCATTTGCCTGCTTTACCGCCGTATGTACCCATCCTGCACCACACAAGTATCAGTTGGCTGCTAATATTTGTATTTGTGCCATCTTCAAAGTAAAGGATGCTGTTTATTTTTTCCCCTCAGCTGTTTTTTCTTGGCCTGGTGCTAACTCGGCACTAGCAAGCCACTTCATTAAAACAGAGTGCCGTAGTGTCGGAGCCAAACACTGCAGCCTTTGTATTGGTTAATAGGATTGTTATGCCCCCCCACCCTTTGTGGTTTAGAAACGTTTTAACTATTAATATTCCCAGAACCTTTAAAGAGCTGCGGCTGGGAAAGTACACCTAGCTGCTGTAGCATGCCTGGCTAATGCTAGTTTATGTTTTAAACACCTTAATGTTTCTTTTAGCCCTGAAAAAATGGTTTGCATTGACAACCCAAAATTGTTTTGTTTATTTTTTAAAGGTGAAATGTGTAATTTACGCTCTGCTACAGTTTTTTGGACGTCAGCCTACGAACGGCTTACGTACTCGTTGTCTGCAATTAAAATGGGATGGGAATTACAGCCCTGTAATTATAGAGTAGAATATCTGTTTTATAACCATGATTGAATGATTGATTTACATACTGACCTGCCTAAACAATGCTTGGTTTGTGCCCTCAAAAAACTCTCCAAGGTCACTCCAAGCTTCATGACTTATTCAATGACAAAGATCTGTGACCTTCACGAATAGTCTGAGTCACCGTTCAATGACACAGACACAGAGCCTGTAACACTGCAAGAGGACACGTCTAAGTCACGGCTGACCTGTAAATGAATCTGATTGGCTTATTAGGAAAAGGTCACTTTTCATGTTTTTCATGAACATTCTGACATTATTGGCCCTTCCAAACCCGTATCCTTTTATTCTTATTTCAGTCTCTTCTTCACACAAACCTGTTGAATGGCTTAGAAGAAACTCATATAAGCTAGCACCTAGCAAACATAGCGCATATCGTATAAACTACATTTGAACAGCATCGCATGGCAAGAGCTGCGACAACGACTGTATTGTGCAGAAATAGCTGCATTTAGAAATACTTTTTGTATATATGTGTTTAAAAATAATTTATGACAGACATTTTATTTACTTATATACTTTACCTTATATTTACCATGCATTTCCCGGTGCTACACTGGTCTGATCTTTAGCAAAGAAAGCATACGTGAGCTTATAAAATTGTACTTTGGGTTCATGGCAATATATATTTATTGTCCATCACACTGACAGCTCACCAGAAAGAGCCGAATCTCATGAAATCTGCTCCCCTGAGATCACTCAGGTCACGCTGAAGTGGGTCAGTTAGGACCTGTCTGCTGTCAGCCGAACACCAAATAATTTCAAAACAGTGTCAGTCTTGACACGTTACTGACTGAGAAACACAACCTATCAGGCTGACTTATTTCAGAAATCCTTTCCACTCCAAATTGTGGCTTTAAAAGGAACCCTATCTTATCAGTTTGCTCCCACTATCCGTATGTTTCTGTTTGCTGGTGGTCTTTAGTGATAGGCTGTGTGTTTGACAGGTCATGCTGACCACTGGTGTAGATGTTGTTCTCGGTAGATAGCACACGAGAGGCTCTTCTGGACTGGATCCAGCGTCCTCTGTCATAGTTTCTCTTAAGACACATTCAGAAGAGGCTTTTGATATGCCTGCTGTCATAGTGAGAGAGTGAGAGAGAGAGAGAGAGAGAGAGAGAGAGAGAGAGAGGGAGGGAGAGATCCAGGAATGCAGATTTCATACTCATTCAGATAATGAGATTAGGAACATGCCGTCTGAAGCAGGAATTCCAGTGATCCTGTTTCCACCCACAGGTCCGGGCTGATCTGCAAAGGTGCTCTGTTTTTTACCCCCTTCCCTCTATTAACTTATTAAAGGTTTAGAAATTACATAAAGACTAAAGACATGTTTGACGCAAATATTAAATTATCTTTTTTCTACAATTCAGTTGTTCACTTACATTTTTCTATCTTTAAAAGATCCTATTGAGGTTTCCAGAACTCCTGCCTATATCCTGTTTTCTTAAAGGTGCAATTTGTAACTTGCCTCTCTACTGCAACCTCAGTTTGAAACATAAAATTGCTTTACATATTTTTCTTTTTCTGTGTTGAAATCAAATGAAACCAAATGATAAAACACTATTATAAACTTACTGTTGTGAATCAGAATATTCAGATCAAGATATGGAGACTTTCACAAAAGAAATGAAAATAACATTAGGTTAACATTTAGTTGTTTATTGGCAATTTTTGGTATATAAAACTTGGAGGGCCAGTTTTAGGCCATAGACCTCTTTATATTTTAAATTTGCCTAAAAGACCTGCACCTGTGTGCTACTATGTTTGTCTTTGTGTATATCGAATAATGTGTTGCTGTGCATGTAGGGCACACATCTGTCCCTTTGTGTGGGTGAGTCTGTGTTGTCTCATGACTCTACTGGCTGGTGGGTGTTTTTGTCTGCTGCAGGTACCACAAGCACTTTAGGAGACAAGAGTCCATTCCATCCAGTCACCCATAATCACGCCTCTTGTTAAAGTCAACAAGATCCATTGTCCCGCCCATTTTTCCTAGAAAGGGGTAATTATATCTGGAGAACACACAGTTTTGCCATCCTGCATGGCATGTGCACAAGCTGGAACCCATTGTTTGAATTCCTGCCCCACACAGACAACTTCTGCATCTTTAGATTCAGCTTCTTTTTGTAACGTTAGCTCACTTTTGTCTTTTCTCATCTTGTCAGCGCAAGGTGGTCTGCAGTTACTTCAAAGCCGTGCGAGAGGGGCTGCACAAAGACAAGATGTCAGGAGGTGCTAGTCTTTGTGTGGGAATGAATGTATAGAGGGGACCTGTGCAGACGTGCCAGTTTGATCTTGTATTAACCTGTTCTGCATTCCTCTCCGAGGAGCTGTGCGGTTTTCCCTACGGAGCGGGGAAAGAATCCACAGCTCTGAGCTATACGTTTCCAGCTCTCACACTTTATTAGCCTGTTATGTGAGAACATTCACTGGATAAACCAGATGTCTGCCACGTTTTCCTGAATTCCTGCTGTCATTATAAAGGTAGACGTTATCAGGTTTCACTCTGCTTTGTGTCAGACGTCTCCACGGTATAAATAACAATCTGTGGCTCTTCCGTTCCGCGATCGATTCGGATTTGCAGCGTTCGCTGCATTTTGAAATCGATTTTCAGCTTTGAAATACGGTCCAAAAGTCGAATGCTGCGTTGAAAAAATGTATTTCAACCTGGAAATAGACAAAGACACCAAAAGCAAGACATACCATATTAATATATTAATATTATACTCAACACCGTGTTCATCTAAAATCTTTCATAATAAAACAATTGCAATAAATTAGATAACATTCTAAACTGCAGCATATTTTGAAGTATTCTCAGACTTTTGGACCCCAGTGCATTTGATAAATCTGTGTTTTTTTTGATGGCTGGTTGGTGCTGTGCTCAGCTCTGGTCTCCTTCATTTGCAGTGTGTTTGTTTCCTCGCTATGTAAATCATCTTATGTGGTCAGTGCCGTATGTTGCACTGATTTGCACACTGCTGTTGTGTTGTATGGCGCTTTTCAGCACTTTAATGAGCCTCTCTGGTTGATTGTGTGCGGCTCTGAGCGGAGCGAGTCAAGCCCCTGCCCGTAAGCTTCAGTCCCTATGGAAACATAAGTGGCCATTGTTTGCTGAGGGTGAGTTTGTCGAATGCAAACTGGAGAGCAGCCCGAAATTCTGGGGCAAGTTGACCATGCATTCACAGCAGGAGAGCAGCCGTTTCCTCTCTGTCTGTCCATCGTTTATTCTCTCCAAACTATTCTCTCTTTTTCCCTCTGTTCCCCAGTCAACGATTCAGCATTACTATTAATTGAATTAGCTGTGCTTGGGGGCCGGGCTTCTGTGTGGGAATAATGGATCTCACTGTTTTTCTAAGAAAGAAACAATAACATTACCTCAGCGCTTACAGAAAGGAGTTAGGATACAACATTTCCTCCCCTGAATCTATACTCTGGACATCTATAATGATGAGAAAGATGGAGAGACAAGTTTTAGAGAGAACATACTGGAATATTTTAGCAGACTGGCATCAGGGATTGTTAGCCTTTAGAAGTCACATGTTTCTAGAAGGATTTTTTAAGGACATAAAATACATTCAAAAAAAAGATTTTGGGTCTTGTCCAGCTGTTTTTCCAGGTCTTAGAGGCATTGCCTCTTAACATTGGTAAATTGGTAAATGAGACAATATTTTAACATGTTTTGAATTTGTTTTAAGTATATTCTTGAACTAAATTTATTTCAGATGATAGCACAAACTTCATTCTGTGAAACAATCTACATTAAAATAAATTAACCTTAGTTGGCCTGTGGACAGAGTGTCATGTTCTTTTTGGCTGTAAAGTTTAGAATGATGATCAGATTTCAATATTTTGATGTCATCATATAATATATGTTGTTTTTAGATGCTCCATGACGGATCATAGCCTTTTGCACAGTTTCACATGTTGTTTATTGCCTTTTATTGCTAGTATTGTGTCAATTAATCTCATCTGTGCCACATAAGCTCTGAGCCCGTTAAGTGTTTGTCTTAGTCTCATGCAGATGTGGTACTTGTTTGTGTCCGCAGGACTTTTCTTCCATAAAAGGAAGTGCATTTGCGCAAGAAGGATGAAACATTTCTCAGCAGTGACATCCAGGGAGGTGTGAGTTATAGAGTTACTGTGGAGATATAGCATGCTTGCGTTCCCATTGAGAACAAATGAAGAGAAATGGTTGCATAGGCCAGTCTCTTAGAGTGCATTTGATAATTCCCAAGTTATTTACTTACAGCCCCGTGTATGACAAAACTGGTTTACTGATGAGCAAAAACACATTTCATATTTTTCAAGCAATGGATTCTCACGAACAGTTATATGAGGACGAGGCCTCATGGGTCAGAAAAGCTTTTTGTTGTCCAAGTCTTGCTGCATTTAATATAAAATGTGGCAAGCTGAAGTTGAACTCTAGCAGAGTATTGCAGTTGTGTTTGAGTGTGTTTAAGTGCAGGTTCTGGACTGTGTCTTTATATTAAACATCCATTCTAGAATATCAGCTGTACTTCCTTTGTTATATAACACACACACACACACACACTAACCCTAACAGAAAACCTTCAGCATTTTTACAATTGAAAAAAATATTATTTACCATATTTTTATAACATTTTTACAAATTAGGTTTTGCTTAGATTTGTCAGGTTTTGCTGATTTTGGGTACTAATTTGTCCCCAATATATGGTTAAGCAAACACGTACATTATCTGTATCTTTTTTATTGTAATTATGATACCACCTTTATCAGCTTGTACAGCGTCTCCGAGTTAATCTAGTCTAGTTTTAATTACGCCCTTATTGCATGTTTAAATATAATTAGAAAATAATCATGAAGCCTGTTTGATTAACGATAGAGATGTTGGTTTGTCTGTGTCTTTTAAATCCTTGAAATATCTGTTTGCACACGACCTCGGTAGTGTGCTGTGAAAACAATCATTTTTATTCCTGGTTGTGTTTCATTAGTCTCTTATTCCCTGCATAATCATAACACTAGTTATGCAATCATTCAGAGAGAGAAACGCTCTTGGCTCAAACAACATCTCTGAAATTGAAACAAGTTTTTGTCTTGGCATCTTTCATGCATCTTTCATGGTACCTTGGTCATACTTTTTATTGTTGTAGTAGATGTAGGATTCTTTGAAATACCATTTAAATACCAATAAAAAGTGTTTTTTTGTATCATATTATACCATGGTACCATCTGATACCGTATCTGATTCCCGTAGCAAGAAAGGATTCATAGTCATTTACATTTTGGGAAGACGACAATCTATCAAACGTTGTTTGAACGTTGTCACCAAGCGTCTGTTGAGTTAGTGTCTGTGTAATTATCTACTTAGTAACCTAGGAAATTGTGCTAGGTGGATGGGCTCTCATAACTGAGAGTATATTGGAGTTGTCAAGGCCTTGACTGATGGTGCTGTGGAACGGCAGAGCAAAAGTTCCTCTACGGTCATCACTCAGTCTCTTAGTCCAATCACTGAGCAGAGCCATTTCTCATGATCATCACAGCAGCTCTATGAGTACTCCATTATTGCTCAGTAATTTATACTGCATTTAGCATTTCAGTGGGCATATTAGTCACTTGGTGATCTTTCTCCAAGGTACGTGAAATGGCACTTCAGTGCCTCTGCAATCTGAAAAGCTCTTCCATCATGGCCTTGTAAAACCGCCGCGGCTATCAGACACCTCAGAGCCTCCACTCAAAAAAGAGTTGGATTGAAAGTGAACAGAGACACAGAGATAGCTGGTCACAAAAAGGAAAGTTTGTATGCTGTTCAAGTTCCAAAAAAGACTTAGCATTCTTAGATTTAGCATTTAAGCACTATTATCTCTTACTTTTGAACTTCGAAGCAGCAGTGCTGACCTCAAAGGTGAGACGCAGAGCAATGCATCCTGGGAATTGTGCCATGAGTCACTGCTTTCATTAGGTTAATGTAATGCTGAAACTGTGCTACTTATAATGACCCTTTGATCTGCCAGCAGGGTAAGGGTCTTAAGTTGGATTATATAAATAAAACCAAGGGAATATGTTAAGAGAAAAAGGAAGAGATACCAGCTAACAATCTCTGACAGTGCAGAAGCCCAGGAGAGTAAGAGCAGGGCTGAGTTCTCTCTGCTTGATTGGTTTTCTGTCTTCCAACCGGTGACTGAGGCTGAAGTCCGTATTTAATCTCCTTTCTTGCTGCCAGTGAGAACACTTAAAGCGATTGATTCCGAGGTGACCTCTATCAGACTGCATGCTGGGTGTTTCTCTATACAACACTAACAGTAAAATGTGCCTTGCGTTGCCAGATCTTGCTAGGAAATTAAGTAACATGGTGTGACAATAGATAAGCAACTTTCCTTACCAGAGTAAGACTAAATAAGCGATTTAAATTACTTATAAATTACTAATTATCAAACTATGCCTCCCTATATTTATAAGCAACATGAAAAAAACGTATGCTTAAGCTTATGAGGACATGGCAACACTAAATGTGTCAGTACTGCAGTGCCTATGAGGGTCTACTACATAATGGCATAATCAGTATTGCTACTTGTAGTATCATGAGCCCATTATAATTATTTCCTCATTAAACTAACTAGCATTTTACATTGTTTTCTTTTGAAGGAAATAAATAAGGTACAGACTTCATTAATTTCCCCTGAACTACAAGACATGACAAAATGATAAAGATTGATTGCAACCTTTTGAGGGGCCACATCATCTCTAAGCAAATGAGAGGGAACAAGGAGGGGCCCTTAGCGCTAATCAGCTCTGATGAATAATAGCAAGGCAGTTTAATCATCCAGACCTGATCCTCATGCTTATGTATGGAATCAGGGGGAGCTGATGATCTGATGTGTCTCCAACTTTGATGGGCACCTTTAGCTTTGGATTTCAAAAGGATTCATTATTTTTGAGTGGCTTGTTACACTGAATAATGCAATCTGTAAAGATTGTTAAAGCCGTAATCCGTAACTTTCACCCCTCTACTGCCATCTCTGTTTGAAACATAAAACTGCAGGTTGCTTTACAAACTTTTCTTTATGTATAAACAGATGAAGCCAAACTGATATTTCACAGGAAATCAAACCAGACAGCTGAAATAAAAAATCACTAATATAAACTTACCGTTGGGAATCAGGGTAAAGTAAGGAGATCGTGTTGAACACTGATGTGTTATGTATATTCTTATTAACTGATTTTTGTTCATTTTTAACCCAGAAAGTTGCGGATTGCAGCTTAAAGTCCATCTTAATGATGATGTGGGCATGAATTTTGGTTGGAATGTTCTTCTCTGCATGAAGTAATAGCAAAACAAATCTCAGAATTTTTCAGCCTTTTGAAGATTATAATGCTTATCTGACTATATGGTCTGAAATAGCCTTAAGGTGTGTTTTTTTTAATGAAAAGAAATATAATTTCAAGCAAAAAGCCATTGTAGCCATTCAGGGAGTCACATAAATATTTTGAGTGATGATGCAAAAAATCGTTAAGTCAGAATTGTGAATCGATTTATTAAAATAGGCAGTTTGAACTGATTTGCAAAAATGATATAAACAAGTTAATGCAGCTGTGATTCCCAATAAGCCAGTCATCTTCAGGCCAGTGTGTGCTTGTGTATTGGCTGGAGTTGTGCCGATTCAGGCTAATTCTATGTCCTGCTCCCCCACTCCCCTGCTAGGACACTCGAACAGACCTGACACATTTATGCGCCATTTGATTGGGAAGATTAAAAGCTGTCTTGCGTAATAGGGGTTTAGAGCCATTAAATGAGTCTATTTGGTTGGAGGCACGGAGATGCTTTCTCACAAGTGGATTCACCCTTGTTAGCACAGCGCATGAAAAATGATTAGCGTAATAAAATCCAGCCAGCAGGCGAGGAACGGGGGGGTCTAAAGAATGCAGTATCATTGCAAGACACCTTGATCTGAAAAATCAAAGAAGGTTTAACGCTTGCATAACTCCGTAAAATCACATTGTGTGGCTAGAGAGACATTTGGTGAATCATCTAGGAATAATTCAGAGGTCTGTTTTATTTATAATTATATCTGGTACATGCCCTAGAGGAAGTTGTACTGATCTGTCTGCTAATGCAGGGTACGAATGAGAGATTTAGGCTCATAGTCATTTTTCCTCTACCTTGAGTTTTTCCATTAGTCTGTGCATACTAGTGTGTAATGAGATTTGTGAGGGGAGCCTGTGGGAGACCACGTCTTCTCAGAATGCTCTCTGCCCTTTGACCTTTACAGACCTGTCCCAAATGCCACTCTCAGATCTTGCAGTCTTATTTTAAGGCAACGCTTCTGTGATGTAGAAAGGAACCATAAAGTGGCTCATTTGGGACACGGCCTACAGTACCTCTGATCTGACACTGCTCCAGTACTGTACAGCACTTTCTCACAGTTTAAATAGACAGGAGTGACTGAGTATCCCGATATGTGGATGCTGTAATAACTCTTGACTTTCCCACAGCAGCAGCCGCAGTAGTTGTGCTGATTCACTAGCTATAAAGAGTGGGTGGTGGTTTACCCATCATTACTCAAAAGCGAGGACCTGTTGGATTCCATCCCACTGAAAGCTTGTTGATAACCTTGCTGTCTATGTCAGCAGTTTCCCAGCTAACAGGGAACGTTCTCAGAACATTGGCTAACGTTGTCTAAAATTTCTATTAAACATCAAAAAATGTTCTTGCGGTATTGGTTGTAAAAAAATTTAAACGTTTATATCATATTAAATATGTTATTCTTAAATTGTTAGTGGAATGTTTGAAAAATTTTAAATAATTAAAAAGCTTCATTATCATTATTAACATTCTAATACTCAAGCAAATAATGTTAATTAGGATTAGGGTTACATCTAAAAAAATTGGACACTTTTAACGTTCCTTGAATGTTCAAAATAAAATTTTTATCATTTTTTGTTACTTAATGGAAACGTTGGGGAAATGTTCTTACAACCTAAAATTGTTAGCTGGGCTCTTCTCCCATGCATGATATGCTGTGATGTGCAGAGATTTCCACTGGAGGGCTTTCAGAAGCTCCATGTCAGGACCGCTGTTGGAGTTTGTCTGCCTAACTCATATAAATCAACCTTGATTCTTTCTCTAGTTGCTTCTAACGGCCCGCAGAGCTCCAGCTAAATGATAGTTTCAAGGAAATCGAATTTGCACAGCAGCTTCTCCAACTTGATATTCACCAATCTTATATTAGCCTGCAGCGTGTCACATAGTTACATATCATTTGTGCCCAAATGGACAGATTTATGAGGATATAAAACATTTCACTTAGTTGAACTGATTAAAGCCCAAGCTTTTCTTTTGCCTCGTAATAGAGTATTTAATTTGGCCACTCAAGCTAAATTAAACAAGACAGTCTTAAAATGATTGGGAACAAGTGAGCTGCATAGCGTGAAATTGCACTGTTGTGTGAAGATGTGCTTTGAGGGAAAGAGATCTTATGCATTTCTTCTCACGTGATGTAGTTACATCCCTTGCTGGCTACCATTATCAATGATGACCTTACCGTCAATATATGTTGCGTTTCCTCAGGAAATGTAGGGAAAGGCACACAGGAGTGTGTGAGGAGATTTTTGACATATGCTGCTTTTTTAGGGTCAGTTTTCCTCTTTCTCCAATAGGTGAAGTGAAGGCGTCAGGGTGAAGTTAGTGTTCAGGTTGTTATGCTCTGTGTTCAGGTACTGTTTCAGAGTATTTGTTGCATCCAGATGAAAAGAAGCAGGTCATGGTATCTGACTTAATTTGTAATATACTTGTTTGTTTAAATCCAATACAACGGGCATCTGCTGTTGAGTGTTAGTGCTGGAGTTTGATTAAGGACCACTTCAATCCAAATGGATTCCAGGTTCCCTTACGCCATATATAAATACAATTTTAGTAACATATAGTTATGTAAATGTTGTTAATGTAAATGTGAAATGTAAATGTAATATCTAGTGACCAATATATAATGAAACATTTAATTATCACAAACCCTACCTAAAATTAATTTAAAAAATTCATTGATTTGACATAATATTGAATGTTGCAACAGAATTATTGATATCTAAAGCATTAAGAAACACAATACAGTGTATAAAAAATGCTTTTGAAAAGGCAGTGTGCAGTTTTTCATCCTGAAAATCGTTTTTGCTGCACCTACCGGCCTAATCTCATAGGCTTTCAGTTTACTAAGAGGATATATCAGAATTGTTTAGTCAGGATTATACAATGGCATGTTTTACAAAGTTTGCCATGGTTGTATTAATGTCTGTACTGTAAATATGGACTACAGCCAAGCCACATGACTTTATGGCTCTGCTTAACTCCGTTATTTGATGTCAAGCCAGAAAATGAGCTGATTTACATAAGGGTGAAAGTCTAAAAGTCTTAAATACAAAAGAAATCTAATACAGAAAAGCACTAAATGTAGAACAGTCCTCAAGCCCTCACAGATGCAAATGGAGTCTGTGACCTTTAGCTCAAGAGTTAAGTACTGTCAGACTTCTGCAGACAGAGGACAGTCTGAATTGGATAGATAGCACAAGTAGCATTTAAGAGTAAAGCGTGTCACAGAAAGGGTAATTGATCCACGGTCTATAAATTACAGGATTATAGTTATCTGTTGTGACAGCACATCACAAGAGCTTCTTTCTGAAGTTAGTGACTCCAGCATGTATGTGTGGTAGCTGTAGAAGTATTGAGCGGACAAAGTTTTCTGACTTCTCTGGCCTGCTCTTCATTTTATCCTCCTCTATCCGTGTGCCAGTGGACTTCAGTGTTGGGGGCCTGTTCAGGGGAAACCAGAGTCATGCTGCACAACAAAGAAACAAATGTCTCCCCTGCAAATTCAATAAGCTCTTTGTGTTTTTGTTTTAATGCTGTAGTGGAGTTCAAGTGCACTTTCTTCTGTGGCTCAAATGACTTTTATACTCCCTCAGTTTTATGGTGACCTGTCACACCCACGGGGCAAAATTGGGTGATAAATGTGGGTTTGTTCTC
>JAZGTK010018361.1:0-11878 GCA_036877625.1 Ambastaia sidthimunki | reverse complement strand
GAAATGACATGCTTGATGAATGCTTAATACATACTTCCTCTAACAGCAGGTACTAATGAAAAAGATAACAGTGCCACTTGGCTTAATGTAACCAGTGATGTCACCACAGCCAGGGTGATATTAAATGTGACAGGATTGCAAATAATTACACCTACATAAAGTGTGTGAACGATGAGCTGGAAATGAGTCCCAAATAGGCGTAAAAACTAAGAAATGGACAGATGGCTGGGGGAGACCATTAAAAGCCAGGCAAAAGCCAGCATGCAGTTAACTGCTTGCTTGTTATCTGCTTTCAATTACAAACTACATTGTTCTCTGGAGCTACGTATCTATCTCTGATGAGAGCACAGCATGCTACACTACAACAAATTCATGTGGACTGTTAAATCAACTAAGTGAAATCAGCAGTCATAACCATAACAGAGTGTGTTCTAATGAAATGGCCATTATGACACTGACACTGTGTTCTACAAGGAAAAATCTTCAAGGACAAATGAGTCATTCTACAACTCCAGTTAGAGATGTTGTCTCACACTTTAAATGGCAAAGGTCTGATTGCAATGCACATGATTTTAACAGAAATTGGGACGCACTTGACCAGGTTTTCATGCTTTATTGTTAAAAAAAACATATACTTCTTTATATTTTACCTTTTTGCTGTACCTCCCTTCCCATTATGTCAAAAAACACGCTGTTAAGTTCCTGGTTGAAACCCCGCCTTCAGAAATACTGAATGGGCTCTGATTGGTTAGCATTTTGTTGCCATGGCAACAACACATTACTACAATGACTCTTCTTTTTTTCTATTTTTGCATATTCCCAGAGGTGGGAATTATCCAACTTATGTTCATTGTAGTTCTTAAAAAGCAATTTCTGTTAAAGAGAATACCTCACTTTGTAACTTTGCATATCTATTTAATACTCAAACATTACACACTAAGTAATGGTGTAAAAAAGTAAAAACGCATATTAGGATATTATTTACACGCACGTTACTGTTCCGTCTGAGTAGATACAATGTTTTATAAAAATTTAAGATTCAGAAATAAAGAAACCAAAAAACATTTACTGTAAAATATAGTATATAGAGGAACTGTCATTCATTTTATTATCAGTGGTGTTACCACAATTGAGCTGTTCAGTTTGTACTCAGAGGAAAATAAGCATTTTCGAGTCACAAGTTCTCTCTGGATTTTCTAATGGGTTTTTAGAATAGCAGTTTATGTGTAAAATTATGTAACCTGCAGTTTACATAACTTGGTGAGACACTTTGTTCTACAATAAATTACCCAGTCATGCCTTAGACATGATTTTTGAAGGTTTTGTGTATTTTAATTGAAACGCAAGTGCTAAACAAGGATTGATGGCATGACCGAACAGCTCAACATTCAATTCATCAACAGAACAAGAACTTCTTCCTAAAGATAGTCTTTAGAGGTGCAAACAGAACATTTCAAATCCTATTCTGCCTCAAATGCAAGAAAATCAAAGTGAAAGTATGATTATTTTCATTATTTCTACAATTATAGAAGTGTATATTAGAATATTATATATTAGAATAATATAATATGACCTTAAATGGAACAAGATTATCAAACAAATAATATGTAACTGTGGGTTTAGTTTATGATTAAAAGATTTTAAGACAGAAATGCCACCACAATTGTAGAGTTGAGTACAAATTTTATTAATGCATTAATCACTTAAGAGGAGGAAAATGCTTGTTGACAACATGCCACATCTTCAGCAGCATTTTCATTATTCTTATTGAATAAGTGTTGTGTGCAGTGCCTGGGACAAAATGAAAAACAGCTCACCTACACCTAGCATTGTGTATCAGAGGAATAACCATTAGGGGTTCACTTCCTGGAAGAGGTCACATCTTCTTTGTTACAGCAATGTCAACACTTGAGCTGTGGCTCTTTTAATGCAATTAACATTACTCAAAGAGATGCCTGGAGACTGTAGGCTGGTTCTGTTACAGCCGTTCTATTACTCTTAAGGCTCTTCATGGGAAAATATGCTTCCTGTTGTCATTTATGACGCCAGCTACATGGAAGTAGGCAAGACAGTAGAACATTAAACAGGCCCATTTATCTGGATCAAAGTGATGCAAAGCAGGTAAAGGGCATTATACCGTCACTTCTGTTTCTCTATAAAACCCTGCCCTGCACAACAAGCGTGCACTCAAGACTATTATCCTTTCTTGTCACAATGGTAGATTCTGAAATACTTTTGATATTGTATCTGAGGACATACAAGCTAACAATTTGTTCTGCTGCAAACATAAAAGCACAGCTGAAAGTCTCTGGGGAAACATTTCATTGATTTTGGCCTTGCAATTCCAACACCTAGAACTGTGAAATCACATACAGTACTCAGATACATCTCTGAGCAGTGTGACTAAAGTGGCAGTCATTTCTGGTGATTTAATTATCTTCTCAAAAATTCAAGCGTATTACATAAGATTACTTAATATCACATTACAATAGAAGTAATTGGTGATCAAGTGTTTTGCTGTACTGTACAGTAAGTATATACAGCGAGTGATGACTGGTATTGTTTAATTGCAGCAGTGACCTCATTTGTCAGCGGCCTTGGTTTCATAACTATTTTTCAAATTCATTTTCTCCACATGGATTTTTTAAAACAGTTGTCAGCCAAAGCCAAGGACCTAACCAGCCTTAAGATGAATCACAACATTACAAAAATTGACAAATTACAAATGTACTGTACATTTACATTCTTTACATTCTTTATATAAATTAATTCTTTTAAGAGCAGACAAGTAATAAAAATGCTGATATAACATTGTTGAATTTAAGTAACAATTATACATTTAAAGGGCTATACTGTATATTGTACCTTTCTATAATTTATAAATATATAATATATACACATTATTTAAAGCTGTAGGGAGAATGACTCGGTTACATCCTTCACAATGCTTCATGAGATTTCCTTAACACAAACTGAGTTATTTATTTATTTTTTAATTTAACAGAATATTGGCTTCTACAAAAGCTTCTACAGACTTCTTAACAGTGTCAGACCTCATGGTTGGTCTGTCTTTAAAAGACATCATATCATCATTAAAAATCAATTTGTCAATCACGGAACCCCACTGTTACACCTGTACCAGATATGTACTTTAGATGATCTTGTCATTACTTTAATTTCTGCTATTTGCTATAAATAGCTGAAACTTTTAAGTATAAATTATCATTTATATAAACTACTTTTCTCTGCACCATTTCATGCAATACATGCAATATTTACATGGATAATTGTCAGAATTTACTTAAGCAAGCAAGATGACTTCACAGCACTCCTCTGTGGTCTAAACACATGGCGTCCAAGTTTCTCAATAGAGGAACTCAGGCTTGCATGAAATGACAAACTTACTCTAAACTTATGCTGACAAATGTTCCTGACAGAAGAGTTGCCAGTGCTGTTGACAAATGCTCTTGTGCAACATGTTATTGTGATTCACTGCTTTTGGATGCATTCCAGACAGTTTCTTTTCTAAACAATGGAGAAACATAGAGGACTCAGATGTTGCATATCATTAATCATTTGCATGGCATGGGAGAGAGAAAATGACAAAGAACATGCAGTGATACCAAATGAGATTTTAACCAGCCAATATGTTTTGAAACATAGTGTGGAATTTAAATAAAAAACAGGCAAAAGACACGATCAAATAATCAAAGAAAAATCTATCATTATTTTCTCTAGCTATCTAAACAATCATTCAGTCAACTAAAAGTCTTGCTTTTGTTAAAATTTCAGTATCAGTATTACAAGTCAAAATTTGTGATACTGATAACAGATGCTAATGTGTACTAATGTACTAAGTTTTTGGCTTCTTTCAGTATTTGGGATACTAAACTAATCTTTAGTTTATTATTTAAAGCTATTATGACTCTTATTTGCATAATTATTGCCCATTATTTCCATAATTATTTTGATAATCGATCTTTACTATTATCTTAACGCAGGGTATCAGTTAAACTAATACAGTTATAGAGTCAAATCAAGCATCAACTATGATTTCAGATTATGAGTGGCACATCATTGGAATGATCTGTTCATACAGTGAATAAGCTTTGGCGTTCTCATTTGTTCAATGAACTCGCACTGTAACATACTGTACAGTGCGGCATACAGTATGACTGATCTGACAATTAATTACCAAGACGCACCACAAAACAGCCTACATGTTTCTTCATAATAAATGGTCTAATTCATAACAACTGGAATGATTCAGATGAGGAATCTGATAATATCTGTCTAATAAAAAGCATCGTTTTTCAAAACTCCTCCGTACACACGAGGCAATGATACTGACCAGATAAGATACGATGGAAATATCATCACAATACGCCCCAAGAGAATCATTAACAATGATAACCATGATTAACAATAACTTTATCACATCGCTTCAAATATAAAAAGACAGAAATACCGGTTTCAATTTCAACACTGCTAATGCCATCAATCTCGTTTATTTTTACACTAATATTAAGCAACACCGCATTGCTTAATAAACAATAGCAAAAACTTGATTAAACTTTACAAAAGGGACCATTACATCAACTAAATGTAAGAGGGACTTTCGAGGCACATATTTAAAAAGCAAGGATGCTAAAGACAGCAAGTAATCACTCACTCGTGTGATGTGTTGGGATGCAGGCATTCCTCTGGTAGACTCACACTGGAATGGGATATTTGTCAGCACGAGACAGATTTGTTTCACAGGTGCTCAGAAAACGCTCGAGCTCTTACTGACAGTTGTCTACACGCCCCGGCAGCTACGCCACGCGCCCAGCAAACGCGGACGCGCAGCGGCAGTCGCGTAACTGAGCTATTAAGAACTCGATTGAGTGGCTGCTTGATTTTGGTCGTGGAGTTAATGTTACTATTTGCCAAAATACTAAAAGCAATAGTGACATTACACATAACATGTGCATGTATGTATAACATACATATATTTATAATACGTACATATACAGTTGAATACACATTTAATAATAAACATTCAGAAAATGCTGTTAACCATTATACCAGTTGCCTATGTCTCTCTCTTTCTCTCTCCCACACACACAGTCAACCCTTTTAATTGCTCTTTGCATATTTTTAACAAAGTGCATCTAAATGAGATTTTTTGTTTTTGAAATCAAATAGAGAGACACCAATGGAAATGGTAGTGTAAGCATTTGGTTTTAAATATAAACAGTAAACAGACTAATGCAAAGAATTTTTACTTACTGAGACATAAAAAAATCACATTTCTGATTGGATCAAGCATTAAGACAATTTTGGCAAACTGAGTTGTAAGTAAATGTTCCTTTTGCTTAGAGGGGTCTTGATGTTAGTTTCGGGGTTCAGTAGATCAGGTTGTTTGATTGGTCAAAAAGCAGAATATTTTCACATATTTTACATTATAGCTTGTTTGCAGTCACATTATTTTGATGACACATGAAATTCGAATAGAGGGCAGAAAGAGAAAAGCAGAATGGACAAAATGAAGGAAAGTTCATACTGTACTGGTTTCATAGATGCAAACTGCTCACTGCTTACTTAACTTTACAAAGTATGGAAACAGCTTTCATTACATAAACATAAACTTACATAAACTTAGCATATGTAAGTTGTATTAACTTTGACAGTGGTCACTCTACATACAAGCATTATCTGACAAGCTCTTTCCACCTGCAGAAGCAGGTTTACAAGCATTATTCATTACTGCATGGATTATTGGTGTGATCAATTTGAGAAGCCATAAATGATGTAAAATATAGGCTATATAAAAATCACTTCCTGCTCTCTGCATCACGCTTCACTCTACGTTCCGTTTCTATGAAGACCATCCTTCAGAAAAGCAAAGTGTGCTCTGATTGGATGGCTGTGAACTGTCAGCTGTGAAGATGTCATTGTTGGCCATCAGAGGGAAAAATGTGAAAACAGATGGTGGAATTGAATTTTGCTGAAGAGGAACACTGAAAGATGCAAAATGGCTCAGCTGTATTCCCTCAAAAAGCTGGAATGAAAACAGATTTTCATATTTTTTTTCAATTTTTTTCTTTTGTTAAGTTTGAACTAAATTACTGCTAGGTCAGTCACAAACTATATTCTAGTTAGAAACAAAGTTATTATAATGTACTGTAGATGCTGTTAAAAAACTACCTCAGAAGATTTTCCAGCTTGCTTAAATTATTGCAGAAGTTTGTAGGAATGTTCCATGCATCAACAGACCAGTAAAGCAAAACATTAGAACACAGGGCTGATGCAGAATGGAACCACTGCAGAATGAAATGCATCATTAGTTATTTCTACATTGAGCAGGTGTAGTCGAATCAAGAACGACATCTAAGCAAGGCAGAACAAAAGGGGGTTTTAAGAACGGGGGCAACACTAGTAATGGAACTGAACCATACCTCTCTCTCTTTTTTTGCGTGTGCCCTGGATGGAAATGATCTGAATAAGGGAAATTATGACATGTATGGTACAGGGAAAAAACACAGAATTACAAACGAGGTGTTCGATATAGTTCTGAAAAAGTGTTGTCAGTTAGAAAGAATAACTCTTTAAAGTGGAATTTGAGCTTTGTAACTTTGCAGACCTTTTTCATGCTCAAAAGCAACATTACATACTAAGTAGAGTTACTGTAAAAATGTAAAAAAGCATAATAGGACACCTTTAACTGGTATTCCCAGTGAACTCACAAACTGATAACATGTCCTCGATTGTGTTGTAAGTTTTGACAAAAGTGTCTTGTTTTTCACTATTTCTTGGAACTGAAAAGCAATTTTTTTTTTGCTGCACCTTTAGGACCACTGTGTAAATGGCCTATATATTTTTCACAGTACAGCAAACATATATATCTCAAAAGATAAAAAAAATTTGTCCTGTTTTTTCAGGACATGACTCTTTAAATGGTGATTCATTAATGATTCATGCTTTGCAAAGGATGCATGTCACCTTTGTGGATTCTAGATAAAGTACTTTAGTTTTATAAAGAAATGGTATTCATATAGGTGGTGACCTAAAATTTGAAACAGGAAGAGAGTGTTATAAAGACAGATGCTAAATGTCAATTCATCTACACAGTTTAATGTACAAGTGTGGCTATTACACTTATTGCCACCTAATATAAACCTATGTCTGCAGTCTCAGTGGATGTAACAATAATCAAACAAAGTACAGTTTCCTTTTAACATGTAATGATTTACCAGTGATGCTAAAAGATTAATAACAAATATTTAGTAAATCAGTTCACAGCTGAATAACATTCAGCTGATAATATTCACTGAAAGAAAACAAAATATGTAAGTAAACTAGAGGCAGCATGTTTATATAGCCAATGTGTCTTCCAAGCAATAGAGAGAAAAAAAGACAAAATGAAAGTTTGGGAATTTAATTAGTGGAGCTGTAGACGTTGAAAAGGTCAGACTGTCACTATCGGTGACCTTTGACTTTCCTTTTGCATGCAACAGTGCAGGTCTTTTTCGTGAGGAAATTGGTCTCATCTCCCTCTTTACTTTATGGTAAATTGTAAAATGTCTCCAGTTAAATGGGCAGCTTCCAAAAACCTTTAAAAATATCACTTTCCCTGCTGAGGTAGCATTTCCATAGAGTTTTGCCTAGTTTATATTTCCTTTAACAAGCCAAGAGGGGTAATTTATGTGGGGCAACACTGTATTAATAAAACAATTATATTAATATATTTAAGGAATGTTATTTACAATTTTTATTATAGCGTTAAAAATTCAAAAAACACAATTTGACAGGGCTGATAAAATTGACAATAACAGTCAATAGTTAACAGACAGACCCACCATTAAATCATATATTACATACTGTGATCATAACCTAAGTACAGTAAAAAATGTAACTTCTGTGTATACATATTTTACAACAAACTTAAAATGTATTTTTTGCACTTAGAAAAAAATCTTATAATTTAAACTTATTAGTATTGATTTACACTTATTAATTTTAAGTAAATAGCTTTATATTTTATCATCGTTTTTGAATATATCATTAGAATACATTGATAGCAAAGCATGATTGGATGAGAACATCATTTCCCCTTTAAATCATATTGTTTAAATCAAAATTGTTTATCTTGAAGCTGGTTGGTTTAGTAATGGCTTTGATATCTTTACTGAAAATGTTTATCAAATCCCTACGGAGAAAATGAACAGGAAACAGACGACCACTGTTGCACGCTATTGTGAATCCAGCACTGTTAAGAAAGTCTGTTAAAAACGACACATTAAAAACAGCAACAGCCTGCAACAACAAAACAGACTGATTTGGATGAAGGGTCTTTGCAGTCAAAGCCACCTACTGGTCTCCATAAAGCCAATTGTTAATACAGAAGCGTTCATTGTACGATCATCTACTGATGCTTTTTGATTATCTCCCGTACCATAACCATCTTTGTTGGGAACAAAGGCATTTTTAGACCCAGTATTTGGGGAATATATTAACCCCTCTGAAGTCAGTCCTTTCATCTTTGTATGTCCTTAGTTTTGTGGCAAGTATTCAAGAACTGCTGTATAGTGCAGTAAACACATGCAAATCATTTTAACTCTAGGAACAATGGACAAAATAGTCTTTCTCGGTTGATATATGATTTGCTGAGACACTGTTTCCTCAGTTTGGCAAAAATGGGTTGTGTGGCAAAAAGTTGTTTTCATTGAAAACTATGGCAAAAAGTTACTCCATACAATACATTGAATATAGGTTTTGATATCTAAGTTTACCAAAGAAACAAACAAAATCTCTTTCACTTGTGAAACCTGAACCTTCAATGGCACATTTTATAACAATTGTCAAATTGTATTTTAAACTCAATTGTCAAATTGACATTGTAAACACAATAAGTAAATACTGTGCAATTAATGTACATGCCTCAGTGTTTCAGTGAGGCTTTACAGTGTAACATGCTTATAGTTCAGTATGACTGGTTTCATGAAGGTTATGTGCCGGTTCAGATAACACCTCTTAATAATCTCTGAGATATATTTGTCAAACTAAGTAAATTTGGCATTTCTTTGATGAAAATTTATCACAAGGTGAAAGGCAGCATTCAGTGTGTACTGCAGCCCTGCTTTGGGGCAACAGGCAAATAAGGACACTGATAAGATGAATAGACTTACACTGAAGATAAATGGAAATGTCAAAGAATTTAATTCCATAAAGGAATGAAAAGGGCTGATTATCTGAGCCAGCAGGTGCATTTTCCCAAGCAAAATCAAAGCAGGTGATGCCTCCTGTTTACTAATGAGGGTTTATTTTAGCTTTTAATTAGCTATGCACATTATGACACTGACAGTCATTTATTAATGTTGACTGGGCCAGTGAGGTAGACATATAATTCTGTGGCCACATTCTAAAGTATTAAACTCCTAATCCTATCTTAGGTGTTCAGAAACAATGGCTAATCAATCAGTCAAAATCTTTTTTATGACACTTCACTTTTTAGACTTAGAAACAGCTCACAGTTGTGTAATATTTAACTTTAGAGAGTGAGCCTTTTTTTATGGCAAAAAAAAAAAATCTAAATAAAACTAAATCTCATGGTAACAATGGCTGTGTTACAGAGAAGGCTCCCGCACCGCCTCCTCCGCACCACCAGAGGGAACCGTCTCTGGAATACTAACCATCATTCAAACCACATACCTGGGGCTGACCACGCCCACTAATTACACACCTGATGGCCATTAGTCATTAAGCCATTTGCTATATAAACTGCCTCAGCTCTCCAAGTCTTTTCAAAGTCTTGTTTTGCTGTGGTTAACATTTCTGAGCGGTTCACATACCTTGTTGAATTACCTGTTGTCACCTTGGGCTGTGTCCTGGATTATCTAATGGTTTGCTGGTTTGCCTGGTTATGGTTACGGTTATGTCTTTGTCTTGCCCATATTGTTCATGTTTCTGGTGTTGAACCCTGCCTGTCTTACTATGAATAAAATGCTGCAAATGGATCCCCTTTCCTCTGAGTCTCCATTACAGGCTGTGAAAAGTTTCTTAAAGCATGACTTTCAGTGATCAAAACACCTTGCAAAATGTTAAAAGAAACACATTTTAAGGTTGATTTAATATTAAATAGGCCATTTAATATTGTGTAAATTAAAAAGATTAACCTAAACATTTTACATACAATGTGACTTTCAGTGACCTTAATTTGATTGACCCAAAAATCACAAAGTGAGAGACTTCCTTAATGGGACTTTAGTGCATCTCAATAAAACATATGAGCCCATATGTTTAGTTTGTTGAAATATTTTCTTGCTTTAAAATATTGTTTTATGCTTTAAAAATTGTACATTTTCTTGATATTTACAAACAAATCCCTCTGATTTCATGTCATATATTTCCTTTGAAAATAAATAAATAAAAACAAGGCTTATAGACCTGAGTCAAATGGTCAGCATAATTATTCCATAGGTTACATAAGTGAATACAGTCAGAAAATGACCAGAGCATAATAACTTGGCATAATTGCAATGTATTGAATCAGGTGTGATTTCCACCCGCACAATTACTGTCCATTTTGGCTCCCCATTTGACAATAATACAATAGAATACCAGATGGTCATTTATGTTCTGAAAGGGTTTCATGTTCCACTTCAGTGCCAGCAGAGGAACTTGTGCAGAGGAACTTGAGCTGTATAAATCTTAATTAAAGCTTAYTCGTTTTTGCTTTACAGGATTTGCTTAAACTGCAGCTCACTGTTCCTGTTATCCCAGTTTCTGAAATATCTTTGTTTTAAATATTTGTCTGAAACACAGTGCTTGGAACATCATAGTTGTTTTTTCTGGAAGGTCTTTGGTAAGAAACTGCCTGATTCAAGAAGAGAACATATTAAAATCATAAATCATTCAGTTCAGTGACTATAAAAGATGTGGCACAGGCTGAGACTCTCTGTCTCAGATCCTTTGAGGCCAGACTGACAGAAGCTGCACCTGTTGAGACTAAAACTCTAGAATTTTACATCTAGAATTTTAGGTTTTGCTTTATTTCTTGCACAGGTAATATAAATAAACTAAAATGTACATTAGCCTGAAAGATAAACATTCTTGTTACAACCTAATTCAATTTGTCACATAAACAAAATGATATTTCTTTATTTCATAAAAAACATTTTTTAGAAAGCAGCTATGAATGAAGATTCTTAACTGATATACATTCTTTTTAATGCACACAACTTTTTCTTCTTCTTTTCAAGTCTTGTGATTGTGATTTCAACCTAACAAAATAATCCTAAATAATCGTTTCAAAAGCAACAATTATGTAGTTCAGAATTTACTTGCCCCTCTGTGTTATTGGAATAAGAATTATCTATGCATTCATTTATTTTTTAATGAACGCTTTTGCTTAAGTTTCCAGAGAATCTCCACACAGCCACAACAGAAAGATTCAGTGGCTTTTGTTTACCTTCCACTAAAGCTCACCAAAGCTTTACCTTCCACTAGGTCATTCCTTGCATGATGCTCCAGTAAATCCACCAGTATTGTAAAGGACCCCACCCATCCCTCCCATCATCTCTTCCAGCTCCTGCCATCGGGAAGACGGTACCGGAGCATCAAAGCCCGGTCTGCAAGACTGCTCAACAGCTTTTTCCCGCAGGCTGTGAGAGCCCTCAACTCCAATGTCCTCCTCTGAAAACTCATCCACAAACCTCATAAACACTATGCAAACGAAATGCACAAGACACTTTTGTAAATGCACGGACACTTTATTAAGAACTCAATAAGAACAAAAAAAAAAAAAGTTTACCACCACGCACAACTTATCATGTATGGTACTTGTACTGTCTGTCCTAGGCTATGTGTATGTCCTTAGTCAACAATTTATAGTGTA
>JAZGTK010018360.1:0-11878 GCA_036877625.1 Ambastaia sidthimunki | reverse complement strand
GTTTCTTTCTATTTAAAAGAAACATTGTCTGTGCATTTTAATTCTATCTTTTAATACTATGCACTTAAAATAAATTGTTTATTAATTTCTGTGGAATACGGGTCAAATAGCCACATGAGAAAAATTCAAAAACACCCCTGTAAATTTAAATGCTGTCACAACATTTCTTCTCACAGCCCTAAAAATTCACACCTAAAGTCTAACTTAAGTCACTTAAGTCTCTGTTAGAACCAGTTTACAATTATGTATTCAGTGCTAAATGAAAGTCCTGTACACCTTACAGAATGTTTAAGGAGTGATGGATTGTTCTAACCCTGCACTCCTGCCTCTTCTCATTATTGGTACAGGACAATGTGTTGAACATTATAAATCAGATTATGGATGAGTGCATACCTGAAGACCGAGCCAATAGAGACTTCTGTGTAAAGTTTCCAGAAGAAATTCGCCATGACAACCTCGCCGGGCAGCTGTGGTTTGGGGCAGAGGTAGTGCACCCTAACTGCTTCCTCTAGATCTTCTCTGGAGATCTTTCTCCTGTTAACCCTCAAAAGAACATAATGATGTAGAACTTGATGGTCTACTTCATAGGAATGACAGAAAAACATTATACAATTATTCTTCCATCAAGAGTGTCACAGGTGTTTGGCTCAGAAATCACATAATTTGTGGGCATTAGGGTGAAATATGTTAGTGTCAGTAACAGTTATAATTCTTCTCTTCAGTGCCTGGCAGCAGGATCCATCATCATGAATCGTGAAATTGAGAGCATGGCCATGCGTCCACTAGCCAAAGATCTCACCCGCAGCCTGGAGGAAGTACGTAACATAACGCGAGACCAAGCACTGCGAGATCTCAACAACTACTCTGAGCGCATGAAGGAAGCACTACGACAGTTTGACAGCCTCTTCGCCGAGTTTGAGCTCAGGTATGGTCACCCTAAAATCCTCTCAGCAAGCAAACTCATTTTAATCTTACTTTAACTGCCGGATGATAAATTGGGCAAAAAAAACTACATAGACTCACTCTTAAAGAGTGACCCTCAAATGTGACCTAGCGACCAGAAAATCATATAGACTTAGAATGGACTTTTTTTATTTCAACAACTAATAAAATACGCAGAGCACCCTGGCAACACCTTAGCAACCTCCCATAACACCGAAAGATCTTGGCTGTGTGTTGCGTTGGCAAGCAGCTCTCAGTTCTTTTCAGAACATTACAAATGCATTTTGTAATGGTAATATGATTGTTCTGTCTGTTTCCTGTAGCTATGTGTCAGCCATGGTGCCTGTGAAGTCTCCCAAGGAGTATTACATCCAACAGGAGGTGATCATACTCTTCTGTGAGACAGTTGAGAGGTGAATATTCAAGTGTCAGATCAATATGAGCATTCTGTTTCTTGACCATGAATGTGTGTGTCTACTAAATAGGAGCTCAGTGAACATTTTATCTGTCTCGAGAATGTTGGTCATAGCAAAGGTTAATGAAACACAACATGAGTTAATAAATGAATTGTAAAGCACTGCATCACTAAGCACTTGTTACATCTGAAGGGCCCTGAAGCTTGAGTATCTTACACAAGACATGATTGATGACTATGAGCCAGCTCTCATGTTTACAATCCCTAGACTTGCCATTGTCTGGTAAGTGACATGTTATTCTGATGATCTGTTCTATATGTATCACCCAGATTAAAATCTAATTATACATTTTTCCATACTTGTCTCAGACCCCTTTCTGTCTGTTAAGCTGGTAATCATAACCTTTGCCATGTCCTCTCTTATTAGTGGCCTTGTTATCTACTCTGAAGGACCTCTTAACCTGGACCGCAAACCAGAGGACATGTCTGAACTTTTCCGGCCTTTTCGCACTTTGCTGAGAAAAATAAGGTACTGTTTGTGTTTACAATAGTCATTCAGTTAAACCTTTGACCAACACTGCAAATTTAGAGATTATCATGTAGCAAGAGGGCTTTTCAATGCTAAGGCATGTATTCATTTTTACGGAGGCTTTAAAACAAAGAGATTTACATATTCAGTAAGTGTTTTGATTCAAATCAGAGGTTTTGTTTCTTGTTTGTTTTGTTATTAAATGTTGTGTAATGCCTGCATTTATTTGTAGAGTGTAGAACTAGAAGAGGCAAACAAACAAAAGTAGAGATTTATAATATCTGCCTTCATCTAGTTAATTTAACAAAAATATCAAATTGATTAATATCAGCCAGATTTTTGGTTATAAACGGATACAGAATAGCTTTAAAAATGCTCCCTCATGTGGGAAAAAAAATTTAATCTCACAGACAGAAAACTCCTAAACAAATTGCCATGCTTACAGTGCATCTGGTGGTTGTGCAGAACTGACCTCAGCAACTTTTAATGGCTGGTTTATAGATGCCCTGGGATTTTTTTCAAATTTAAACATTGTTAATTCTAGCAACTAAGCAACATGGCAAGTTTGTTAATTACATAATTGTGTTCTCTGTCAGGGACCTGCTGCAGACCCTAACAAAAGAAGAGCTTGTGACGCTGGAGCGCAGCCTCTGCATCTCCCAAGACGGAGAATTTCCTGCTGGGCCCAGTATGTCATCAACCAAGGACCCAAGCACCCCCACTGGTCCTGAGAGCCAACTAGAGACGTTGGAGAAGGATGAGGTTGAGGAGGAAGTGGTGGATCTTACCATCTGTGTCACCCAGGTAGAGGATGTTGTATGGAAGGCTGATGAAGCTGGTAGGGAGCAGCATGAGGAGAAACCATGTGAGAGTGAGGAAGAGGAGGAGCCCACAGATGCAGACTTGGCCTGCTCCATGCAGTATGATGAAGAAGAGATAGAGCAGCTCAATATGATGGTAAATCAAGTTGGGGACGAGATGTCAACGTTGCTTTCCCCTCCAAGTCAAAATCAGTCTCCTGCCCACCGTCCTCGGCAAAACGGGGGAAGCAGTCTGGAAGGTTCCAGTGCAGCCTCCAGCAGGCAGGCATCTCCTCGGAGAGGTCACAGTTCCTGTCATGATGATGATAGAGTATTCTTTATGGATGACCTTGAGGCCGGAGAAGTTGTAGGGGATGGTGTAACGAGGCAGCTTCACCTTCCTACTATACGCCTCAGATCCCCTGACCACACTAGACCTGCTCATTTGACGGACTCTTCCTGTAATGGTTGGTTGACAGTCTGCCAATCAAATGACCCCACCAACCAGGGCTGTCAGCACAAACTGAGCCAATCACCCGAGTTTGCGGGACCTCTGGTAAACGGTTGGGATGCGGCACATGAAGAGGACAGTGTGGAGACTGCTGAAGAGATTGCCAGTCGTACTGGTGGAATGAAACTCTCAGCCACTGTAATATTTAACCCTCATTCTCCAAGCCTAACTGAACTGTCTGTCGTCTTACCTCAGTCAGCAGATGTTGCGGAGCCTGCAGAAGGCGGGGCTTTAGTTGCCACTCAGTGCCTGCTTAACTCCTGCGTGTGCTGCGCTGGTGGATGCATCGACAACCACGAGGATGCTGTTGCCATGGAGCCCATTGGGCGGGGAAAGACACTGGGATTTGATAAACACAAGCTCACCATCACAAATTCTGTCATCCAATCAGCTGTAGCTGCTGGTAGCCCAGGAAAAGGAAATGGACATTTACCGCTCACCCTTCCCCCAGCCCAGGGCCACCTCACCCCTCCAGGGGCCAGTCAGGACTGTTCCCAATATCCCTGCTGTGAGAAATGTCTGGCAAGCACCGCAGGACCTCTTTTGGCTCAGGACAGAGGGGATGGAGGATCTAGCTGCCCCCATCAGGACATAGGATGCAGGATGCAACCTAACACTACAGGCAAAGGCAAACAGTCCAAATATGATGACAGAAAGATTTCTAGGTTAGTGTTTCAAAGCAATGCACGATTTTCCAACAGAGGAATTTTTTTTTATTTTTATTATTCTTATTTTAACAACTTACATTTTTTTGTTACCTTTTTGCCTATTAGTTATCAATGTTGTAGTTCCTTTGAGTTCTTGTATTTCATGTGTTGCCCCTCCCAATGTTTTGTGGAATGATCTGCAGCAATTCTCAGGAGTCGCCCCTCAGTTCTGTGCCCAGCAGTGATGTTGAGGGTGTATCTGTTACTACATGCAGTTTGTCCAGTTCATACACACCCAGGTAAACATATGTGTAGCTTATGGGCTTATTGTTGGAGGTGAAGAGTGGAGGTGCTATTGCTATTAAAAGTTACGATTTTCATTAAGCTGGCAAAAAAACAAATAGAATGAAGGAGAACCTGATCCATATCTAGACATAGAGTATCATAGAGATTTGGGGGTTGGCTCTTTTTTTACTTTGGCCAATAAGTAATCACCTGAACCACCCAGAACACCCACATATTGACTTCCAACCAACCAGAAGACCATAGCATTCTGGTGTAAACAGGCACCAATAATCAATAGCTTAAGAAAATAAAGAGTCTGGTTTTCGTTTTCTTTTGCCTTTCTACATGAATCATAGGAACCAAGCCTTAAACAGTCTTTAAGCCCAGCAAATCATTGCACAAAGCCCACATTATTTACACTTTCTTAGTTGTGTGTAAATGACTTTTTGTGTCAGGAATGGCAGCAATTGTTTGACCCCATTTCAAGCGATTGAGTTTCTTGGACATACTGGGGAATTTTTTTTTGTTTTTGCTTTGTGTTAGATTCAGTTGCATTGTTATTACTGTCTTTAATTATTTTCTATCCTCTTTTAGCCCTGTCAGTAGTCTAACCACCAGCTCGGACATGTCTGAGGATCTGGATCATCAGGAGATTCAGGTGGCTTTGCATGCTGCCAAACTTGCTGCTCACAACAAAATTCGCTCACGTTTCCATAGCAGTAGTGACCTCATCCACCGTCTTTTTGTCTGCATATCAGGTGTGTTACATAAAGACATGGGAGATCTGTGGCCTGGTAAAGCTTTTGTGATGTGACACTCCTTGATAATACATGCTCAGTTATCCAGGTCATCGTAGAGCGCTGAGTAATTCTAGTCACCTGACTTGTTTTTCTGACTCATCACAAGTGATAAAGCTTCTCTTTCATACAATAATAACTTTACTTTTTTTATGATTAATTTATCACTAATCAGCTGGTAACCGTGTCCCGTCAATAATGCCAGCATTGACAATAAAAAATGCAGTAAAAATCTGACAACTGTGGTTGGCAGAACTTTACTGTCAAATATATGCAACGCTACAGTTTACAGAATGAAAAATAGAATTTTGGTAACTGTTTTACAGTATTGTCTATATATGTCATTAAATAATACAATATTAATATTCCAATCTGCCTGAACTACAAAAAAAACTTGTAAAACACATTTAAATGTTCTGATAATCACCAGAATGCAGGTGGTACAGCGAAATGCCCCATGCTGACTTTTAACGCAATTGTTGCTGTGGTTCATATAATTCAAAACACTTTTTTTGAACAATATTTAACTATTAGGCTGATGTTTATTATTATTTTTGATTTTTCGCTTCCATGTTCTCACACCGTAAGTCGCTTTGGATAAAAGCGTCTGCTAAATGTAAATGTATTACAATAGAACATGCATAGTCCTGTTAAATAAGGCATGCTTTCTCATTTTTGTAGCATTGAGAGTCTTATTTGTAAGACGTATTAAGTGAACTGTAAAGCTAAATGTAAAGTTTACTTGCTCTGTAATTGACAAATATCTGTCTTTATGTCTTCATTGTAACCTCTGAAGGTGTGGCTGATCAGTTGCAAACAAACTACGCAAGTGACCTGCGAAGCATTTTAAAGACGCTATTTGAGGTCATGGCTACAAAATCAGAACAAGGAGACAACGAGAAGCCCAATAAAGGTTAGCAAGACGCATTTCTAAATGATTCAGATACTCTTAACAGCATGTTTTCATTGCTTGATGTCAGACATCATTAGTTTAATGCAGTGTTTGCTATGCACCTCAGGCCCCTGTCTGAGCAGTGCAGTGCTGGAAGACTGTGCTCTCTGTCAGGAAACCATCTCTTCATCTGAGCTCGCTGCCAAAGCCCGAGAGGGACAGTTTGAAGGTTGATACAGTACACTTCCTACATAGCATGCTAACAAGGCGAAGAGGCTTTTACTTTACTAGAACAATATAACACTGTTTCAAAGTTTGGTGAGCTCATTGAAAATAAATTGCTTGTGGTTGCTGCAAATTGTTGTCAGTGTAAATGTGCTGTAATTTGCTATTGTTTATTTGCATGCAAGACAATCCCAGAATGCATTGTGACAGTCAAAGAGAAAATGCACTTTTCTAGGATTAATCTAATTTTAAAAATTATTTTTTTAAATCACACATTTTTTTATAAATTTGTGTGTAATATGTATTATGCTTATTATTGTAGGTCAATGAGAACAGCAACATGCTAACCTAAATCTATTAGAATCAGTGAAAGCTCTTGTGTGTTTTATGTAATGAATGAGTGTTCCAAATTACAGGGTTCCAGTTTAGCTGTTATCGTGCCTAAAACGTTTTGAAACGGAGTTAATATGCCATGGTTTAGAAATTCAAATGGCCACTGCTTCTTAAACTGTTCTTCTCTCATTAGATCCTCCTGAATGGGTCCCAGACGAGGCCTGCAATTCCTGCATTGCATGCAAGGCTCCGTTCACTGTTATCAGAAGAAAGCATCATTGCAGGAGCTGCGGAAAGGTAAAGCAGTCAGTCGCGTCAAGATAGCATTCAGCTGTATAAACGATACTTGAAACTATAGTTTCACTTCAGAAGGTAATGAGATGATTAACAGGTTGCATGTTTCATTGCAGATCTTCTGTTCCCGCTGCTCATCGCATTCAGCCCCGTTGCCTAGATATGGCCAGATGAAGCCAGTGAGAGTTTGTACTCACTGCTACATGTTCCATGTAACGCCTTTCTACAGCGACAGGACTGGTATCTGACCCTGCGTTTACACGCACCATCCGCCCACACCTATAAGCACACTATGAGTTTCGCTAAGGTTTGATACTTCAGTGTCCAAGAGCGTATGAAAACTGCATATCATTCTAATATCACAATCCAAAAAAAGTGTAAATTTCAACACTTCAAAACGATAGACAGAGCCTCAAGGAAACAAAAAGCAAAATAGACTCTGATGGACTGAATTAAACTCAAAATGAAAGCACATAAATGAAGTTACCCCATTGCTGTGGGAGCCAAAGTATTTATTTAGGGCTTTGCTTTTGAATAATAAGCTTAATTAAGTTCAATTGCTTTAATGGGCATGGGGCAAGCTGGCTTTTCTGTTAAACAGAAGTGCAACTGTTAAAACTGCTTGCAAAACTAAAGTACATCTTGTTAACCGGATTTCTTCCGGCGTGATTATGGCTTTATTAGTGCAGGAATTTCAGTGGGCTCAGATTTTAAGAGTGAATGTAAACTGTGAGCACATGATTAAATATAAGAAAACTAAACTGTGACATATAAAGACAATAATAATAACACTAACTGCACCATCAGTGATGCCTATGGGGTAAAATATAGCACAGATGTTTTTCTTTCAGATGTTTTATTTAAGAAATAATGCTGCTTTCTGTAAAACAGAAATGAGATTTTGGGATTAGTTGTATGACTGTTGTAAAAAAAATGTATGTGTATATATGATTAAGGTATGAAATGAATAAGATGAAGATTCGGAATCTTCCGAAAGATGGTTTTTTTCTTTTCCTTATGCTAATATGAATGTGCAACATTTTAATTTGTTTCTTTGTTTGTTTTGCAAAAAAATCTACTGAACTGTAATTGCCTTTTACAGCAATGTGGGAGCCTTCTGCTTTTTCTGTGGTACAAAGTAACACTTTAAAGCCCCTACCTCATTCCTTTTGATGACTTCCTTACTCCTGCACCCTTTCCTACTGCTCTGTTTTATTACAGTATGCCTACATTATCATCAGTCAATCCTTGCTGTTTTCAGTGCTTACTTTCCTTACGCAATGACTACCACTACTTTGTCTATTTATAATCAAATCTTGAGCTTTTTAAACATACACTAGATTTAAGCTATCAGAAAGTCATCGATAAGAGATTCTTGCTTTAGTTTTGTGCTGTTGACACTTCAATATCTGCTTTTGAGGAACACAAAAGATTGTATTTTGAAGTGTGTTGGTAACCAAACAACATTGGCAACCAGTTACCCATTGTATGGACACAAAATTGCTTAGATCTCAGAATGTCTTTGTCTTCCACAGAGAGAAAAAAGGTCATATAGCTTTCAAATGACAAATGAGTAAAGGATGGAAAAATGTTTATTTTGGGTAAACTGTTCCTTTAACTGTTATCAGAAAGGCATCTGCTTTTATACATTTTTCACAGGGTCACAGACATAATTGACAACATGAGTAATTTACTTGCAATTTACTTGCAGGTAATCTATGCCCCGATGACTATTATGTCTTAAAATCTGAAGTCATTTTACAGTTATCATAAGTCTTTCTTGAAACTATGGGATACATTTTTGAGATCTGAGAATTAATATTACTATTACTAAGCATTCTCAGTCTAAATGTTATTAGACACTGTTTTTGACAGTCAAATTTGACCAGCACTGAATATAAGCTCCACTAAGTACTAATTAAATACATTATTGCTTATAATCCTATTATATTTGTTTAGCTGCTTGCCTATTAGGAACATTCTGTTGTTAAATATTGTTTTTTATTTGGTTCCAATTGTGGCCCATGCTGAGCTACCCACTGTCTCAGTCAACGGTTTCATGTTTGCGTGCATTCTGTGAAGATGCATTTATGGGGTTCAGTAAAACCAGTTCCATACTAGCAGTAATGTAAGTGATACATTATGGCTGAGGAAGCTTGATTATGCTGGTTAATTGATACTAGTTAATACTTTACCTCTTTCTGTCCCATTACCTTTTACTTTGCGTTAGTGCTAAACCTTATATTCTCTGTAATTGCTGCATTTACAGGGCATTCAAGCTATGTGAGATATTGCAAAGCATAAGAAAGAAAATTCAAAACAAGCTAACCAAATGATAAACCTCTGGATCATTTTATGTACATTTTACTATAAACCCTTTGGAATTGCTGGTTATTACTTTATATTGTATTTCATATTGGGAAATTCAAGTCTGTGAAGATAATCAGATTGTCTCCAAATCTCTATCAGCAGACACAAGGTGTCCTCAATGTTTGAGATCATTTAATATCATTGTTCAGTGTATTTACTTCTGCACCAATTGTTACTAATTTTACAAGTTTACACGTACCTCTCAATTGCTTTGCCTTTTAACTGCATATAACTCAAACGCATAGTCAGATAAATAGATTGTTGTACCTTCAGTATTGGAATACACAGTTGCACCTGAAAGCAATATGCAGGTGCACACACTATACACTAAACAATACAACTTTAACTTTAATTCATTATGCTAGCTGCAAATAAAGTGTTAAAATTCCTTATGAATAGATAATACATAGTCTGCTAAACAGACTTTTTGCCTGGTGGAACAATTCAATATTTTGTTGTTGTAATTGCTTTCTGTTTTGATATCATGATCATTCCTCAGGAATGTCTTGATTGTTGGCATGATACTGAGGAACTGAGGTTTACAGCTACTCTTGGAATGTATTTTAATTTGAAATGAGATGAAGTGAAACAAGGTGATGAATTCCTCGTATGGCAGGTTCAGTGTTTGCAGACTCAGCTTCCAGCCCATCACATGATGAGCGCACTTTCTCATCCTCTTCCAGTCCTCATTCCTCAGTGTCTCTCTTTGCTTTTATTGTTTGTTTATTTTTGCCTTTTTTGTATTAATTGAAAAAGATATGTCTTTAAAATTATACAGATATTTTATTTTACAGAGAGCAAAAAAATAAAGTTATATATGTATAAGATTACTTTTTCTGTATAAAGAGATCACATTGAAAAAATTTACAATATTTATTCAAAGCTTGTTCTTATTTTGTAATGGCTGGTTCAGTCTAATAAGACGTAAAGAAGAACTTTTAAAAGTCTACCAAGTATTTGTCATGCAATGAAAGTAATAAACAACTCTTTTCTTTACATAACTGGAGGTGTCTTGTGATTTTATTTTATTTTTTGAAAAACAAAAGCACTAGAGTGCTCCAAAATACATACAGAGATAAATTACCTTCATTAGCAAAAGTGATTTTGAGTGGCTGTAAGCAAAATCTTTAATGCATTTGTCTGTACCCAAGAGGGACATCCTGATTCTTTATTGCAATTGCAAAACCTCTGCCTTGCCAGAAAGCTGCAATTAAAGAGAAATTTCACCTTTAATCATGACAATGATACAGAAAGTGCATAGCCAACTCAACCATTAAATGGCTTAAAAATAATCAATATAATGGAATGGTCTGGTGAAACCGCATTCCTTTTGAAATTCTATTTCCTGAATAGATGTAGACTCACCATGCTGTACATAAATAAGCAGAATTAAAAAGACACCTGTGCGGACTTTAGAATAAAATAATGTTACTTTAGGGAAAACAAGTATTGACTACCTGAGACCTTCTTTACATGCTGTTTACGTGTTTTGCTGGTTGATATATGCTTCGTTTTTAAGTAATTAGTAAATGTAGAATTTAGTGTGTTATTACCAATGTGGTGCACTGCCCACTGCATGAATGTTTATTTTCTTTTTAATACACCCTAAGCACTGTTTTTTTAAGTAAATGATTAAGGCTTAGTACAGATACTAAGGTATCTTAACGCCAGCGGTTGTCATGGGAACATTTCTTATATCTGCATCACCCTGGCAGAGATCCCCAAGAGTCCATAAATGCTTCCATTTGTATAGGCTGTGGCACGATGCACAGCAGCATGCATAGCCGAGCGGATGCAACAGGAAGATCAGTCTTTGATGCCTGGAAGCATTAAATAATGGAGAACTGATGATGTTGTAAGAACAGGTAAGTATCAAAGCAGCTGTCTTTTCCAATTATACTGTATATGTATCAGTTGCTGCTCATTTGATTACTGTCTCGATTCTGCTGTGCTTCTAAGGGGGAAAGCTCCAGAGACTGTCCTGTGTAGGTCATACAGAACAGGGTTTTTTCCTGACCATTATCCAGCACTTATCTGCTTATCATGAATAAACCATTAGTAAAAGAGATGCACTCTTTTTGGGAGCGGAAGGAAACCTGTAATCAGTCAAGCCCCAGCAAGAAACCTACACCGGTGAGTCAATAATAAAGTTTCATAAAATGTACTATCACGGAGTACATAATAGTTGTGATCGAAAGCATTCGTGGCTGTTGAGATCACAGGAGGCGTTTGCATGTGATAATAGCTCTAAAAATAAAAGCGGCACCTGCAACTCGACGTTAAACAGACGCGCGGACACGATAACGCGACATTTGGTGCAGTGATGCTTTTGATGTGCTTTGCTGACACCAGGAATGAAACGTACATGCAATAGTGCAACGGCAAAAATAAGACATAAACAAGAGGATCATGATCCGAGATAAAATGGCAACGCAGCAGTTGGTATGATGAACCATATTTGTAAACCATGTTTCATGTAAATCGTGCAATAGCGTAGGCGCGCCTGAGACCAGTTGCTCCAAATGATACGCATAGCTCAGATTATAGTAAATTTATATGGTTGATTTATTGCGAGTTAATTTATTATTATTTGTGTGCTTTTTGTTTAATTTAAATTGATATATCTATGTGGGTCTGTTTTGTAAGTTATTTTTTGTATGTTATAAATCTGCTATACACCTGGTTTTTGTTATAATAACATACTGCGTTTGACTGGTTACTGGCATTTTTATATTTAGTGCTCATAAATTCATGTGTTGTATGTATCTATTTGTCCAACACTAAAATAGACCTTATTTCCCAGAGCCCTGCTGTCACTGTCAATATGTTACGTTGTTT
>JAZGTK010018359.1:0-11878 GCA_036877625.1 Ambastaia sidthimunki | reverse complement strand
ACCCTGTGGGAAATTAATCCTGGTCATCAAAGAAACGCTGAGTTTTATGTCTGCGCGTAACACGGTCTACAGCCTTTTCTACAGTATTGTTCAACTCACTCCTAAATGAGCAGGTCATTAAAGAAGTCAGATGTTCAGAACAGGAACTGATGAATTCTTCAGAAACAGCCTGAGCAACAATTTGTAGAAGTTCTACTTTAAGGCGTTTCACATCGTGTAAATTGTGTCGTCCATCTTGGTCATACTGTGTCAGTTCTTTTTGAAGCTCACCGATGTTTTCCAGTAATTTAGGAACAAGTTTCTGGTCTAATATTTCTTTTGTTTTTATGGCATGTAATATTGGACAGAGATTTGTTGAATACTCAGCTACTTTCAGAGCCAGCTTTGCTGCTAATACCTTATCGGATAGTTTCGCTTTATTCATGAGCTCTGTTGCTGCTTCACACACCTCTGAGAGTTTGCTGATAACCTCCTGTGCAGTGGTACAGTCCAGCATGAGGTGAGGAATTATCTTTTGGCAGAGCAAACCAACTGTTTCTTTTATTTGCGTTTCATATTTCTGGTCAATCTTGAAATTCTCTTTTTTCAAAGCAGCTTTTGGAACTCCTGAACTGATTAATGAGACAAAAGTCTGATTCAGTTCACTGCTGCAGTTCACATATGACATAATCTCACTCTTAAAACTGTTCCGTAAAATCTTCTTAAAGACTTCCTGAAGTGCTTTATCAATTGCAAAGTTCATTAAAGAGACCACAGACTTTTTTCCGACTTCTTGACCTGCATATATAATCGCATATTTGAAATTTTGTCTGGCCACTGTAGATGATGTCATATTTTTTATAGCAGACTTAAAAGATTCTTTACTGAGTGAGGATAAACCGGACTGAACACTTCCTTTGAAAGAAATAAACATTGCCTTTCCTGATTTGATGAATTCAGATGCAACAGAAGAGAAAGACTTTGTACCATTGAGGAGACTTTTTGTCACTTTAAACACTGAGGTAACGGATTTCTTGATAACGCTAAAGCCCGCTGTTAGCAAAGAAAGCCCAATGCTGATACTCTTAGATATTGCCCATGACACCCAATCGAATGTGCCCTTTATGATCCCCTCTATTCCATTGATCATATCAGACACGCCTTCTGAAATCAGGCCCAAGCCAAACTGGCTGGCTGTTCCAAGTGTCAGTCCACAAACAAGAACCCCAGCGAGAACCTGTACCACCCCAAGCAAGAAACATATTAAAGCATCAAAGCGAAACTTAGGCTTCTCTTTCACCTCAAAAACAACTCCAAGGCCGTAGCCATAAAACAATCCCAACTCATTAGTGACAATCAAGTTCTTTTCTTCAGACAGCATGTACACTGAACAGTCCTCTGTAATGGCGTCGCTGTTTTTTTCCTCCAGGTCATTAAGTTTAATTAATGCATTGTCAATGTACATAATCCAGGACCTAAAGATGTTCATTCTAGCCTCCATTTGACTCTGAAAGTTATTTTCTGTTCTCTGATCTTTGTTACCAGTGACCGATAAGTTACATGAGACCATTGTGTTTGAGACTTCTGAGATGTAGACGCCAATGGATTTTTTTGCATCCTTCAGCAGGTTAATAGCATCTGCTTTATAGTTACCCTTGCGAAGGTTGATGGTGATGTACGCCTGGTTATAGAGTGCCACAGCCTTGTAGTGTGGGTCAAAATTCTCAACTTTTTGCCAATAGGATTCAGCTCCATAGGAACTGTGTGATTTATTTCGGCAGTGCAAATCAGTTCTTACAATTGCCTGTCGTATGTGATCATAGAAATTATCGCATTCTCCTCGCAGCAGTTTTTCACTTGTTTCATTCATTGTTCTGACAAGGTCTGTTTCAAGTTGTCTAAAGTCATCAAGCCTATTGATGTGATCCTCATGAAGGGTCAACCACAAGGCCCAGGCTTCTTTCAAAGCATTAACGGCAGGTTTATAATCAAACTTAGGCTGATATTGTTTAAAGAAATCAGGAATATTTTTAAGCTTCATTTGCATGGGGTCCAGTTTTTCTTCCTGCGTGTAATGCCCATCAAAGTCATTCAGCAATGTACAAAATGTGGAGAACAAAGATTCCTTAAGGTTTATTTTAACCAGCTCATGATTTTCCATGTCGTGGATTCGTTTAACTTCATGATCCTCTCTCAGGTGGCGCATGATTTCCACAGACTGACCCTGGTAAGCAGGTGCAAGATGATCACAGTTCACAACCATCTGGACCATCCCAGGATTGCCTTTTCGGGAAGTACGACCAATTATTTGTTTCTCGACTCTTCGGTTGTGTGGAAAGTGAGTAAGGAGGACAAAAAGACCACCGCACTTATTTACACTTTCATCCACTTTTATGTCTGTCCCCCTTCCTCCGAGATTTGTAGCAATGATGATTCTGCCTGCACAGAATTCTTCATTTTCAATATTGTGCTTTTCACTGATTGTGTATAGAGTAATCTGTTCTGCTTTACATCTGCTTCCTTCTTGCATTTTCTCATGTAATTCATCTGCTGTTTTAACATCTTCACAAATTACCAACACAACTTGTCCTCTTTCTGCCACTTTCCATGTAGTTTCACAAATAGTCCGTATCCACTGGTGATTCCCACCTTTCACCTGGATGACTGGAAGCTCTACCATTCTTTTATGTCGATGTGCAGGTACAGTGTAACTCTTTGCTTTATAATGTCTTGCCAGAAAATCCTGATCTGCCTCACCTCCTAATGTACCAGAAACACCATATATACCACTCCCACTGAGGTACCTTTTAAAATAATGGACATTTGACATGTAGTTTGTCACATTGGATATTGGTGAAATAGCAAGTTGGTGCTTGAACTCCAAAAATTGTTGCAGGCCATTACCCCACTTCTTGTTTATCTCAAGCACACCGCTCGCTTTGAAGTCCACTGGAATTATTGCATTATATTTGTGTCTTTCATGAATATCAGCAACATCACCTTCAGTAGCTGGTGAGGTGACAATCATGTACTCTCTGCCTTGTGACATTTCTACAGCTCTAAGTGCACTCTTGACAAAAACTGGTAACTGATTCTCAATGTAACTTTGTAAGAAAAAAGGAATCACAATGAAGTTTTTGGATTCTTCTTCTGTTTGAAGGTTATTTGAGTACTTGATTGATGACTTTATTGTGCTTACAGTTGCATCAATTAGTTGTTTCTCAGACATGATTTCACACGCTAGTCCTCCTTCCAGCAGTAGCATTTCAATAACAAGGTCACCTTTTTTTTCCCAAGATTCAAAACATTTGGCTTTCTTGTTCTCTAAAGAATAGCAGTTAAATACTGCACTGTTCTCTAAGACCTCCTCAAATATACTCAGAAGATCATACTGTTGTGAAACCCCAAGTTTCTTCATGACTTCAGATAATGCTTTGGACATTCTGTCCTCATACCCATTAGTGTCATTTTCTTGATCAACTTGATCTACCAGCAGTTCAATATCTGCCTGGGCATAGAACCCCAAAGTCACTCCAGGCAACAAAATCTCATTGGCTGAAAAGCTGTCTGATGTTTCTAGTCCCATAACGGCTGCTGTTACAGCTTTATGAAAGTACTGTATCCTTGTTGCCCATTTTATCTCCCATGATTTAAGCATTTCAATTGGTTGACAAGTAGATATCATGGCCCATATATTGGAAAGTACTTGCTCCACATGCCTAAATCCACTAGATTCATTGGATAAGAATGTCACTTGAACTCCATTGTCCAAAGTCATATAGTCAACTTCATCCACTATTACAAGCTCAAATTGCCTTGTATCGCGTGTAGTCCTCTTCTCAAATTCCTGTTTAAGTGTGTCTGCTGCAAAGACTTCTACTGTGCCATATACTATTTGCTGTCTGTAGGCATCTTTAAGACGTTCCTCTTGTTCCTCTGGTGAATCATCACTTGAGTGATGTGGAGGTACTACAGATGAGGTGACACCAAACATTTTAAATAAATTACTCCACTCTTCTTGGTCTCGCTGGGCAAGAACTGGAGAGCTTGTCACAATGTCTACTTTTGTTCCACGAATAGCCAGAATTGTTGCAAACATGGCTAAGATACACGACTTGCCCTCACCAGTGCCAATCTCTAGAAGACATCCTTTATTTTCTGTTAATTGTGCCAGGAGGAGAAAAAGCAGTGATGCTAGTTGTGTGCGTCTTGGAAAATAGCCTTGAATCTTTGTGTTGTCTTTTGTGGTTATTGTTGAGCAGCCTTGCACAGCTATTGACATTCCAATTAATACATCTTTCAGAATGTTAATATCTGGGTTTGTAAGATTAAGAGAATGTATTTTTCTTTTCAAATCAATGATTTGTTCCTTGGTAAGGTCCACAAGTTGATGTTTTGGATGTTCTGACTCCATGTATCTAAGCACATCCTTCAAAAACACCAGGTCTTTCTCTGGGCAATCTGCTTCACGAAGTTCCTTTACAATTGTATCAACATCTTTTTCTTTGTCATGTTTTATTTGTTCTTGAAGAAACATTACAGGGTTCTCATTCGTAAGTGCAGAGAGAACGAGGAGGCAGTCCAGGTGGTATGTTTGTGCTGTGTGGAGAACTGAATCCAGTTGATGACACTTGTTAGCTGGAATTTTGAAAATGAAGGACATTATTTCTGTTGCTGTCCAGATTCTGTTGAACAACATTTGACCCAAAATGTCCTTACTATGTGGTGAAAGCTCTGAAATTACGTCAAGTCTATTTAATAAAATGTGTTTGGCCAAAGTTGGATTTGTGGCCTGAAGCTGCTCTACCAAACCCAAGAGGAAGTCATATTTCTTATCCCAGCCAAGCGGCTGATCTCCATCATCTTTTGCATTTCTACAGCTAATGTGCACAATGAACTGTAGCGATGCCTCAAGAACAGTTAGCTTCTTAGTAAGAGACAGTTTGTTATATCCTACAATATGATCAAAGATAAACAGAGGCCATACTGAAAGGTTGTTGTCTGTACAATACTGAGAAACAAGTTCATACTGAAGCATTTCAATCCGGCTCCATATCTGGTGGGACTGTGTGTCTTCATCTTTAGTGATCTGGTACTTTGACAAAAGCTCTTTGAATTTTTTTTCAACATCAATAACCTACATAAATAAAATTCAAAACCAAAATAGGTATTAGTAAAAGTGATATTTTATCACACGCTGTACATACAGTAAAATTTTTATATATTAATATAATAATTTTATATATGTAATATTAATATAAATTTAGCACAATCTGAATTCAAACCTCATCCCTCTGGATCGGAGAAGTGTTGTCCTCTATTTGTTGGACTTGTGTGTGTTCATAATGTGCTGTGTGACCTCTGAAGTTCAGTTTTTTACGAAGTTGCTCAGTTGCTCGAGAAAGCTGGAGTCTGGATAATTCACTTTCTCTATCCAGCTCCTGTTGAATCCTTTGCTCACGTTCCAAACGTTCCAGGCGTCTTCTCTCCTCTTCCTGCTGTCTCTGTTTTTCATCTTCTTCGATTTTTCCTGTTTAAAGACATCATTAGACACCATGGAATTAGAAACAATTTACAGGTTACACTTTTTCATTTTATGGGTTATTTAATTTACACAGGTAATAATTACTCGCTTTCTCTCAGCTGTAGCCATGTGCTACTGTCACAGCTGTACTTTAAATGTCTGGATTGCTTGTATTAACTGTACAACTAAAATCTTTTTGGAAAAGCATTATCTTTTTATCTGCACTTTGGCCGGTGTGTAAAACCAAAACATCAATGCAAACCAAGAGTTTGCTAGTCAGACGCTGCATTACAGACAGAAAAAAGCCAAAAACCTTTTTCTTCAACTCCATGGTGCACAAAAGTTAAAAACGAGACCAGCACAAGCAAACATTTCAGCACATTGCTTACGGTACAGTACTGTAAATAATTAGATAAAATAATCTATACAAATAATACAGACAAAGCATAAAAAACAAAACATTGAAAATACAGTTTTGAGAATTACATTTTTATCAACGTAAACAAACATATCAAATCACTCAATTCAAAAATGGCAGCACATCGATAAGGTTGAATGTCATTGGTTTTCACATAATGTGAATACTTGTCATATGCTACAAAAATGCTGCAAAACTAATGGGATTTAACAATAATGATGTGCAGCCATATTTAAATTGGTTCTAAAACCAATTCAATTTAGTTCTAAAATTGGTGCCAAAGTAGTTGACAAAGTACAAAAACTGTAAAGTTGGAGTAGACGAACTTGAGTGTCCCGCACTGAGCCCTGACCTCAACCCCACTGAACACTTTTGAGATGCTAATTACAACAATAAAGGGGAAATATCTCTCATTATCTCAATGTCAGATATTATGTCAACATTCAGCAAGCACACATGCATGTGATGGTGAGGGATGCACAGGAACTTACCATAGTTGGGACAGTAATGAGTAGTACCATCATTGGTGCAGTGCATCTCAATCTGGGAACGGTCATAGGTTTCCCTTAAGATTAAAGAGATGCAGCTTCTGCAGCTTTCAAACTCGAACCTAAAACTATCCCATGTGTGATTTTCATATCTTAAGTAGATACTGTGGACATGTAAATACTCTGTGTCGTGGACATAACGGGGCTTATCATAGGTTGTTGTGCAGCCAGCATTGATGCTTGTATACTGGAGAACAGAATTATACATCAGTTTCCATCAGAAAAACAGTGAATGAAATAAAGCATAAAGAACAGACTTACATTGTTGTAAGATATTATGTCATGCTCTCAGTTATTATCTGGCTAATCAGAGGAGATGCTAACTAAGAGAAATGAACTATGCTAAGCAGTATGAAGAATACAGAAGTGCATAATCTTGTGTAGTGATCCTCTTACCCCTCTGTCCCCTGTGGCAAAGTGCCACGTATAAGGAGTTTCGTTCTTGACTGAAACCTTGGTAACTGTAGCACCCATTATTCAGGATATTCTGTTACATTAAAACATTAAACATGGGTCAGTATTTAATAGTGATGCAAGGTAAGACAAGAAAAAACAACTGGAAGTGCATTAATTGTCACTACTGTAAGTGTAACCTGCCCCCTGTTAGAGTAATTCTCTATGTCGACATCTGATTGTTTCATGTACAGAATGACTCTTCCTCTGCTTGTAAACACAATGTTGTGATTCTGGGTCCTGCATCAGTGTTCTATGTCAGAACCACGCGTATACACAGTGGTGCTCTCGAAAGCGTGTATTGGAGACTACCACTAAAGAGCAAAAAATGTTGAATAAAGTCATTATTTTTTCTTTTTTTGCGCACAAAAAGTATTCTCATCACTTCTCAAAATTAAGGCTGAACCACTGCGGTCACAAGGACTTTTTAACGATGTCTTTTTCACATTTCTGGCCCCTGAAAGTAGTATTTGTTTTGCTCTCTATAGGGGGTCAGAAAACAGTGAATGAAATATCTAATGTCATTAAAAATATCTTAATTTGTGTTCCTAACACGGACAAAGTGTGGAACAACATGAGGGTGAGTAATTAATAAGAAAATTTTCTATTATCCCTTTAAATGGTTATTGGCTGAAAATCTCTCCAACATATCCCACATCTCATTCACACAATACTGCACATCTACACATGACAGCCATTGTCATTTAGTATAAATGACTGCAACATTTTATCCACTTTTATGCAAAGCAACTTACAGTCTAGGTATACATGTGATCAGTCCATGCATATCCTGAAACTCAAACCCATGTTACCAGTTAAGTTTGGAACTGCAATGCTCTTAAAATTCATTTTATGAAATAACAAAATGTTTCCTCTCTTTAATATATATCTCAACTTAAAATTAGCTCAACTGGTAGTGCATAGCACTAGCATGGCCAAGCTTGGGTTTGATTCCCAGAAAACACACACTATAGTGGCATAAAAGCATAACTGTAAATATAAATACTTCTCTTACAAGCACACGCTCTGTTGCTGTTTGTCCTCCACCCTTGAATATCATTCCATCTTCTGTCCTGCCCCAACAGAATGAACAACGGCACCATGACTATGCCATAATGATTAGCGTAATAGGAAGATCCAGCTATGACTATGCCCTAAAATCCTAAAATCCAATGTTCTGGTCTAGTTTACTGGATCTTGCATTAGGTCTCACTAAAACTGTCCCCATCAAAGAATTTACTTGGAAATTACTCTGTTTGAAGTTAACACTTTACTAAACACAGAGATGGAGCCGAAGAACAGCAGGAAGGAGACAGATGATGAAATGAATGGAGCAGAGTTTATTAAATAACCTTAGTTAAATTCTCAATGCTCAGTCTAACATCTACTTAGACAATAGACAATACAGTACCCAACATACGAACTTTCATCACTCACCGCTAATCGCAGTTCCTCTAGTAGCAGATTGGAAGATGCAAGACAGTCAAATGAAACAAGCTAGCAATAATAATAATAATTATTATTATTATTGTTGCTGCTGCTGCTGTTATTATTATAATATATTATAAACGCGTCACAATGTATATTTCGTTTACATCACATGGTCACGTGAGGCGCTTCCTCTGGTATAGCTGAGTCAGTCTGGAATAAGTTTCGTCACAGCTTTGAGACTGTTGCATTAGAATACCTTGTTTTACATAACGCTTCTTCCTTTAAACTGGTCTACTACTGCCAGCACGCCGCTTCTCCCGGAATGACGGTCACGACTGGGCTCTGAACCGGCATCCTGTGCAGCACCTCGCTCCCCAGTCCTCTCCGCTGAAGAAAGCCTCCGCCCTCTTGCTGTGGGGCTGGGGATAAAGATGACACCACGTCTCTGGCTGCTTCGGAGGAGAGCGCCGATTCAAAGAACCCGATTGCTCTTCAGGTGTAATAAAAATACTATATGACAAAAAGTATTTCAACTCTGTATCTCCTTTTTGGGCATCAAAACGTTAAATAATAAAAACAAAAACATTGCATCTAAAGTTCAGTACTGCAATGCAAATAGAACAAGTGCAAGATGTCATGATGTGACCTTAAAGTATTAAAACGCAGATAAGGCTTTAAAGAAGTTTTAGAAAACTATAAATGAAAACCTGTTGAACTTAAGAATTCCGTGTTACTCAGGTGCAAATACAATATGTGTAGATCGTAACATTCAAGTATTAAGAACATAAATAGCATGGCTATAAGTAAACTTTTCGTGTCTATATCGAGTCCGTTAATTTCCTTTCTATAAGATTTTAAGTACCGCTCCTTTGCTTCCCTGAGCTTTTCTCTATAGAATCTTGAATCTCTAGAATCTTACATATGTTTGCTGTTCGAGTTTCATTGTATTGTGCACTAGTGGGCCACCTTACATAATTGGTAATTTGCACCAAAACTGGAGAGTGTTTCACAAATACATATTTAAAAAAAGTTTGTTAAACAGTTGTAGGAATTTAGGAAAATATAATAAAATATACAGCCATTGAAGTGTTTTCTGCTAATATTCATGAGAATGGGCTGATGGCATGTGTATTGTTTCAGCACAGTGACAAAATTGTGTGAGAGCAGCATCACATCAATAATTGTTCGATATCGTCCTCTGGTTGTGTTCAGTGTTTCTCGTGTCCATCAATATACTGCTGGATACAAGATATGAAGAAAACATGCAGAGTGCCAAGCAGACTGATTTTCTATGAGCCAGAATGCTTGCTTATCTTTCTGTGAGTCTCTATGGGGCAGGGTGTTGTCTGGAAGGTCATAATTGCTTACAGAGGGGAAATTCTATACTTACAGTTATTGACCTTCTTGTCCTGCATGGTACAATCTGTTCAGAACACAGACTTCATTTAAGATTGACCCTCACGTAATGTGTTAAGAGCACGTTTGGGTCATATTTCATCCCAAAATAATATATACTATTTACATTATTAAGTTTTAAAGTAATTGGCAGTATTGGTTGTACTTTGTATTTTCTTGTTTAAGCAAAACAATTGTATTACAGTCGTGTTTATAAACTGTGCTGTAGTAAAAACTTACTGTACTAAACTAATGAGAACCATGAGAATGGGATTTTTACAGAAATGACAATTATGGGTGATGTGCTTAACCGTTAAAAAACAATATTAAAATGTCACACTTTGAGAGGTCTTCTTTTTGCATCTCATTAGTTAGTGGGCCTGTGGTTTCTATAACAGTCTGAACAATCACAATACAAAAGGTACTAATTTACCTTAAAGTTTGGCCTACTGTCTATTTTGATTTACAGCCCTCACTAACATATGCCGACTGCAGTCTGATCTGTTGAGTACAGAGTCTGAACGTACAGATGAAAATGAGAACATTGTTTCTGGTTTATCTGATGCACATGTGAATCAGCAACTAACTGATGACAACGATTTCAGTGTGGACTGGACCTGCTAAACCTCATTAAGGTACTGTTAATGTACTTGCTATAACTCATTTAGTTATTCTTAATGTTAATCAGGTGAGAAGCATCTATTTATGTGTAAATAAAAGTATTTCCCTGTATCCAAAAAATGTATATTAGTTGTTTTGTTTTCACACCGCTAGATGGAGCTACAGGATAGTTCTTTAAGTAACATTTTAAGTCTGTGCTGGCCTTTGTTTGATCATGCGCACTTTGCAGAATGTAAAGAATAATTTGTTTTCCAAAGTTCAGTTCATTTTAATATGACATGCCATCATGGCCCAAAATACTAAAAAGTATCTTAACAAAGATCTGGTGCATATGTTACTGTGTACTAGAAACAAAACATTATAACAAAGCAAATTAAGAAAACATATACAGAATTTAAACAGTTAGCAGACACCTCTGTGTTTATTGCGTGAATTATGTGACAAGAATTATTGATCATAGGCATGTCCCCTAAAATCAAGTAGGCTAAGTCACCCCTAGGACAGTTTTGGCGACCTCTGGTGGGACTTGCAACTCACAGGTTGGATAAACCTGAAGAATACAAAAACACCCCAATAATAAATCAGTAAAATAAAATAAAAAATACCCATAAAATGTAAACTGGATCAAGGAGAGATGAGCTTGGATAAGCTGTTTTGTTATTTAAGCAGACACTGTACCCCTCACTGTACCCCTGAAGACTACATGCTTCAGTGTGTATTTGAGGTAGCTGAACATTCCATACCATGTAGGGCCAAACTGCCTGTATTCAGCCTCTGTTCTCACTTATTTTCTTTTTTAGTTAGCCTTGAACACTAAATACATAATACATCAAATAAAAAGAAGGAGGAAAGAGATAAAATGGCAAAAGAAGGACTGCAGAAGAGACATATTGGGTGACAAAATGTGCAAAAGGCTGTGTGAGAGATAGACCAAGGACAAAATCTATATGTGGTGGTGGAAAGGTACAGTGAATCCTTCTTCCATTCTGTCAGCTGTCTCTCTCCTGAATCAGAGCTCTGAATCACTCTGGGGAATACGGATTGTAACAGGAGAAAGATTCAGTGCAGCTGCTACCTTCGTATATTGGTGTGTGTTAATTAACTCTGATACTTACCATGATGCAGCTGCCTGAGAAAACACAGAGCTGTAGTCAAATTACTATTATTATGAACAGAAATATTGTAAATATTGTTGTGTTTGTTATGTGTGAATATTTATACAGTATGTGATGCAAAGTCAGGCCGTTTTATAGGGAGTATGTTTATGTGTATTTATAGTCATTGCCAGATGGTTGGGAGATAAAATGTTTTATTATAAAGATTACCTGCATCTGCTGTCACACGTCTGTTTGAACAATGCTTGAGAATGTGAACGCTCCAAGAAGAGGTCACGATTCTGCTTAACCCGAGACGCAGATGTAGCCACTCAAACTTTGGCTTTCAGACTGAAATCCATTTTGTTAAACAAGACTCCCAAGGCTCATTTTCACCAGCTTGTTTCATTGAGGC
>JAZGTK010018358.1:0-11879 GCA_036877625.1 Ambastaia sidthimunki | reverse complement strand
CAAATGTGTCTGAAAATAGACCAAGCACATGGTGTTCCAACGATATGGTAAGTTGTCAGAAATAAGCAATTTGTTTAGACTGTAAGCAAAACTTTCACAGTGGGTGGGGCTATAGTTCAGCATCACATAAATAGAAACCAAGCATGAACTAAAATGTTGCTTATTGTATATTCTGGTGTTGGCTAGTTAGGACACAGTGTAAGACTAGCCAAAATGTGTTCAATATTTAGTGAAGGCTTTTGGTAATCCCACATACATATCTTTGTAACCCTCATGCCATTCAGTTTTGCCATTAGAACTACATTCCATCTGTGCAAAACAGAAGCATTATTTTCTCAGACTTCTCACACCACCAAAAGTATGTAGAGCCATCAAAAATAAACAGTATAAAACCCCCAACAACTGTAATGCCATTGGACCGATGCCATTACAAAACCGTTTCAGTGATTTTTCTGGGTTACTGGCAGCAGCCCAGGAAAATGAGCCTTATCAGATCCTTTTGATGGCACTATATTTGGGTCTCAAACTGAGAGGGTGCAGAGAGTGTTTAGTAATGGCACAGACAGGAATAGCAGACAGAAATAGCTGCCCGTCTGACTGGTACAATCAGTGGATGGCTAACTGTAATCAGTGCTGCTTGGGCACAAAGAAAAAATGACGTTAGCACAATAAATTGCATGCCATCCTTCTGTTGTTTTTGCTGCTTTCTTTGTGTGGTCTGCTCTGAAGTATGACATTCAAATTAATAAATGGCCGTATGTTAGCCCAGATTTTCCTAGATATATGTATCTGTGTGGGTGGCATTTGTCAGTTGTTGCTGTACTAAAGAGCTTTCACTACAGCAAAAGCCAGCAAAGAAAGAGTGTATCAGATATCTGCTCAGGGTGAGGAAAGAGAAAAGACCTGCAGATGCATTATTGTACATTCCACTGCTTTCTGAAAGTCTGTAAAGGTAGATATGTTTGTGTAATAGAATATTTTTGAGCTCTAGGCTTTTGAGACTTGCATGGAAATCTTCTGCAAGAGTGTTTTAGTAAGTGTCTAATCTCTCAGATGTAAACAGATGAGTCATTGCTTGTAAGTCACATGATACTAATCTTTAAACCGTGTATATTTGGAAATTCACAAATTGTGAAGAACTTGTTATGGGATCAGTGATGTCTGTACATTTGTCTGTCTCAGCTTGCACTAGTAGGGTTTAGATGCAACACTGTGACTCTGCAGCTGAATCGTCGCATTAAAGCAGGTGGAGATGTTTAGAGCAGGTCTGGTATCAGTCGCCTGGTGTGACACTCTGCCACGTATTGGACTCCATGTTTAAGGATGACTCATCTCATGCTGCTTGTCAGGAGTCTTTAATCTTAAAGGACCACTGTCCTCTAATGCTGCATGAAACGGTCTGGCTGCTGTCAGTTTTAAGGTGTTGGTTCTGAGTGCTGTTTTTTTTTTTTTGCTGTGTCTAATTACTGAATTACAGGTGGTTGGTATACATGACGCAGGTTTTTGCACGGCGCAGCTGTCTGAATTCTGCCCTTTGAGTTCTCAGGTGGCTTTGAGGTTGATCACATCACAGGGTGCATGAGTGCTCTGGTGTTTGCATGCTATCACGCCATCTTCCCTTCTTCATTACATTTTGTGTTGGCCCAAAGCTCCAGTGGTGCATAAAAGGAACGTCAGATTCTGAGAAAAACAGAAGGATAGCTGGGCTTAGTCCATCAGCAGATCCCCATCCACTCTGAGACCTAATCTAAGGGCAGCAGGGGGCTAAAAGCTCACATCAACAGGCAACCCCATCACAGCCTGTCACCAAAATCATATCCAGCCCAGCACACATGCTAGCATTTCATTTTATAACACATCCTTCCAGGGTCTCTCCAGATGGCAGCTACTGCACCAGCGTGCGAGGAGATGAACGCCAGCAGGCTTTTAGCAGAAACTGATGCTGAGTTACATTTTCATTTATTTACAAGGTTTTGTTTTCTTCTCCTTGCTTGGGTTTATATTGAGGAAATTCAATTGACATGTGAGAAGCCTGTTGCGTGTATGTGCAGTATACAGAATGAAAACTGACTGCATTATCAGATAAAAAAGATAAATTGCCAATTTCTTTTCTATGCCGGTTCTCTGGTTTATATTTAGAACTATATATGCAGACATGATGTAATCTTTCTGTAAAACGCATTCTCATATTCATCTAATGCATTCTGTTATTCATCTTTTTGTCTATATATTTCCTGTTGAGGAAGATTGTAAAACATTTTATGTTCCATTTCACACTGAACTGCAATCATTCAGAAGCATATTTTGCAAATTTAAGTGCCATTCCTTGCCAAATAGTCTTTCAGTTCTTTGCAACCTTATTTTTATGGCCTTTTCTAGGAGTCTGAGGAGTTCAATCAGATATTTCTTTTCGATTAAATTGTAACTCAGTATCAACAAGAAGCTTATGTGGAGTGAGTCTGTGCAACAGGTGAACTGAGAGATGGTAGCCAGAGAAACGACAGGATTCTCAAATGGCGTGTGCAGGCAGAGAAGCCATCTTCAGGGGTCACTCAAAGTTGAACCCTGCAATGACATCTGGACAACAAATCCAGAAATTCCTTTGGTCTAAACCATAACACACATGCCAGTTGAGCTCAGTCCTTGTTTTTTAAAGCCGTCTTCTGGTTTAGATTGTGGTGTCCGGAGCTATCTGTAAAACAACCAGAAGGTCTGGTCATGCTTTGATGATTTTCACACAGGTATCATCAAAGTCTCTTTCAGCAGGTGCTTTTATTAGCAATAGATATTTTGCTTTGATCTTCCCTGTTACACCTCCCCTTGTTTACCAGTCGATCATCATATAGAATACACTGAACGTACACTGTGTGTCTGCGTATGTTTTCCGTGCACCTGCGATGTCACAGGCTTGTTTTTCTCTGCTTTGAACACGTACCGCTTCTCTCACAGTGACCCCCTCCTCCTTTCTTTTCAGCGCTTCACCCACAGCTGTTTGTTTTTGTCACCCAATTTGCAGATATAATGTACACAAGTAGACCTTTTGTTCTTGTTGTCAAAGCTATCCTTTATGTGACTGTGTAGTGGTGCATGTTAAGGATGTTTCTCTCTTTATCCCTTTCTCTCTCTCTTTGTCACACTCCCACACTGTAAACTGTTTTGTCAGACAACCTAAGATGTACTCTGTGGTAACAATGGAATTCTGGTCAAAATATTAATATGACTAAATCAACCTGATTTCATTAGGTTACACTGTGGGTCTTTAGCCAGGAGTTCAACTGTTTGAAAGTAAAATGTTTATACTTTTGGTAAAATCAGTCTACAAATTCAAATAGCTCTCTATAAGTTACAGTAGTGCTCTAATTTTTGCATTCTAATCTAAGAGAAAGTAGGCAAACTTCACCAAAAGAGTAACGACTCCACAAACAACTTTACAATACAAGGAAAAATGCACTGTATGGTACCTTTGTGGGTTCCAGCTTGTTGCAGACTGTTGATTGGCTACCACTGCCTGTTACCTGTGAACAGGAAAGAAATATCAGACAAGCGCTTAAACTAGACTCTGTAGATGAGCATGCATGACTGGTGACACTTTGTTTTGGTTGAAGATCAACAGACAGATCCTAGAGACAATTGTATCAAGTTACCCATCAAGAGCTGCTGGTTGTTCTCCATATTCAAAGGTCAAGGTCAATGTAACCTTTCTTGTTAGGACAGCTGTAGTCAAACATAATAGATCTTTCAAGTGCATGGTATCTAGAGGCAGTAATCTATGGCAAGTTTGTTTTCTCAGCTGCTGTATAGAGAGCTCTTGATTACACTGCAGCCTGCATTTACCTCTTTAGACCAAGAGTGATGGAGGCCTTATTGTAAATAGGCAGTAGGAGGGAATTTATGAGCAGAAGAAAGATGTACAGGGTCAGTATATAAATGTTTTGAGTCACAAGTTATGATAAGATTATAATGTAGAGATTTAAAGATAAACCCATAAGAACAGTATACAGAACTGAATACCCTGTTTACATTAATTCTGCAGCTTTTGGCCCAACTTATTAACACTGTAATATGCACTAAACGTGCTGTGTCCCAGCCTCTCTAACTGAGCATCATTGGCTTAAAAATCTGAGGTGGGACTCTGGTTGTTCTGGTTGTTCACAAAGCACTCTGGATATTTATGGCCATGTGGATCTACTGTCTTAATGCAGGACTCCACCTCTGTAATACATTTCCCTCTATTAACCCCACTGCCTCTTTTGTCAAGATCTTTTTAGCACACAAGTTAATGTTGTGTAAAACAGACGTATCCGTTTCACTAAGTGACGTCTCATCGGCTTGCTGTCTGGTGCATTCTGCTTGATTATGGACAGGTATGGATCTCTCTCTGCTTTTGTCTTATGAGGGGCCAGCACACAGATAACATAATCTGAGACTAGAGGCTTGGCTAGTTTCTGGCTAAACCATGCAAAGAATGAGTGTATCACCTTGAGGTACTTGTTGAACAAGGGCATGAGAGTTCTGGTGTCTAAAAGAGGGTTTATTGATTGAATGTCCTTTGCTAACTTTGAAGTTGCTGTTACAGTTAGTTGTTATTTGTGGAAAACTGAGGTAATATGGGTTGTGAAAATTATATGTTACCAACGACTGTACCCTGTCCCTCACAGCTATGTTTCATTTATGTAAAATTAAATATGCCACCTACCCTGACCAAGACACTGTGTCTCTATTCTGTTCTCACATTTATTTCCCTTCTCCTGTTCACTATATCTGCTTAAAAAAGCAAAAGCTCACACAAACACTGAAGTTGCTGTTTAGAGTGTTTAGCTTGGATTGATGTTAGGTTTGGGAGCTGTTGACACTCTTGCTCCTATCACAGTCAGTACTGGGGATTTAAAGGGCAGACCCTCCCTCATATGATCTATAATTCACAAAAGTCTTGCCTTCCCTGTGGTGTCGAGAGAACCCTGATGCCACTGAAACCGAGAGGCTTTATTACCTGAGCTACAGAGCGAGCGTGAGTTACGTTCTGCGTGTTGTGTCATAATACATCCGTGAGATACCGTGAGATCTGCTTTCTTCAAAGACGTGGTGCTTTGACTCTTTTGCAGATCTGCCCAAGCCTCACTGGTGAGAAAAAAAAGCCCTGATGAAGATAATAGGGAGAGAAAGCAAGAGAAAAGGCCAATGTAACCCAAGTACCCTGGGCCGGGTGTTATGTCGCCTGTCAATGGAGGAGTGTGTTTTTACGAGGCTGTGGTCAGACAGCATAAAAAGCCCACCGGTAGTAAAACTGCCACAGAAATTACACTTGCTGTTTTAATAATGCCACTTAGGCACAGACTCTTGTGCAAGAATAACAGGGAGTGAATGGTGTGCATTATGACACTCAAGACCCTCCACTGGGCAAAGTTTGAGGGTGACAAGGCCTGAGTCTTCAAAGAGAGAGAGAATCTCTGTTTCCAAGGTTTTTCCTTGATTGTGGCAGCAGATGAAAGTGAATCCTTTTTAAGCTCTTCTTGCAGAAATTTGCACACCAGTCTGTCTGAGATTTTTGATGCAGTTATTTAACCGTACTTTTTACACTCTTTTACACACATGCAGGTGTGTCCTTTGAGCTTAGAAAGTCTTTGGGTGGCTAATGACACCAGAACTGTGGTGCCTACTGATGCCAAAAATGTACAGAATACCATGATCCTTGATATTTGGGGCCCATAGGCCTTATTTACCAGATGTTGTGTCAAATGCTTTGTCATTTTGTGATTGAGGGTGAAGTTGCTCCAGAACACGACATCACTTTTGAATATATATTGAATGTTAATGGTCTCAGAATTTTATTTAAATATGTATAATGTTAACATGTAAATGCATTAACAATGGCAGGATACAGGGACCTCAGAAAGGGGCGCTTTCCACTGTTTTAATGCATTAAAGGCATAAAACACGTTTTTGTAGTGAGAACTGTTAGATGTGTTTGATAATTTATTATTCATATAATTAACAGCATGTGAAGTGATTCTTAAAAAGTTGTGCTCATGTTCACTCCATGTTGTCTTTTCTGTAAACCGTAACCTTAACTTATACCTTGCAAATATTTAAAGAAACAGTGAGCAGTCACAGCCCCTACAAAATACACTTTCTCTCATACCTTTGTGTCCATGTTATTTGCCAACTTCCTATTTATGTATAATTATTTCATGGGTAACTCTTTTCTCCTCTAACAGAACAATGCACCTGTAGATAATATTTTTAGAATTTTATTTCAGACATTTTCCAGACAATCGAAACACACTGACAGACGCACATACAGTGAACAGAAGGTGATGGAACATTTGGCCTTTCTTCCTGTGTTTGTGGAACATGTCACTGGTTTCCTGTGTGATTTTTACTCCAACCTGTCACTCAGTCTGAATAAACCACAAATCCCCTGTCTGAACATTGTTTCTCTAATTCTGTCCCAAATGATGGGAATTTCCCCTGTACAGGATCACACACACTGCCGTAATGTCCCGCTTTAATTTTAGAAACAAAAATGCTCATTTTTGGACTTACAGTTTTCTCTTTGCTGCACCTTTCTATAGTGAATTTAAATTCCAGTTTGTTCTCCACACAAAGCTGGAATATAGTGTGTGGACCATTATGGTCATATGATCCTGTTTAAGGTGCTTTTTTGTTCTTTTAAAGCATGTTTGTCCCAGTCCGTTTATTATACTGAAAAGAATGGCCAGGATATTCAGCAAAAAATTACCTTGTGTTGCATAAAAGTACATAAGTACAAAGAATACTACATAATGAACAATAAAATAACAGAAAATCTTGAATATTTTTAGGTAAATTACTTATTATATAAAATATATATATATATATTATTATATATAATTATTATATATAAAAGAGTAAGTTGTGAGAAAGCAGCTGTTGATGCAAGCATTGCTTTGCCTGTGGAGGAATAACGGTGGCAGGGTGTGTCTCTGTGTGTGCCATCTTTCACTTTCCACAAACAGAAACATAATCTCAGTACTTATGAGTCACTGTTCTTTACCCACCACATCGTCTTCATACTGTTTTTTCCTTTTAGGAGACAGTCGGCTAAGTAAGAGATTCTCTCTCTCCCTTCCGCAAACTCTGAGATAGTCTGAATTCTGTCTTTTCGTCTTCCTTTAAAGGGTTTTTTGGAGATGATCAAGTGTGTTATTACTCTGTTAGAAGTTGTGGGAAAGCAGAGCAGACTGAGATGAAATAAGGCAAAGGGAAGCTTTCCTCAAGTAACCAAGCTTGATTTAAAAGTACATCATTTTTCATTAAGCTCCTCATTCTGTTTGTTTGCGTGCTGCTGACTTTTCCATTGCTTTAATGGACACGGCATGAAAAGAGTCTTTCATGTGGAGAGAAATGAAAAAGGGCAGCGGAAAACCAAACATGCACTCGGCCTGGAATTACTGCATGTGGACATCCGTACTTCCCACAGAAGCAAGTGTGTTAAAGCAATAGTTCACTTATAAATGAAAATTCTCTTATTTGCTCACTCTCATGCGTTCCAATTCCAATATGATTTTCATTTTTCCATGGAACACAAAAATTTAGTTTCTTTGAGGAATTGTTACACAGCGTATGCCAAACAATGACAGTTTATAGGGATAACATCTGTCGAAACTCAAAATAGAAGTATTATAACAGTAGTTCATATAATTTGTGAAGCACTTTAATTTAAGAACTAGATCAGTCTGATTCATGAAATAATTTTGAGCTGGTTCTTTTAGCCATAAAGTTGTATGGAAAGAGTTGAATGAAGATTCTTCAAAATGTAATTTTGTTCCAAATAAAAATAAGGGGTTTGGAATGATGCAGTGGTGATTAAAAATTATGAGGGAAGGCGGCATGTTCCTTTAATGATGAATTAGGGGTTTTCAGTTCAATTTTCCCTAAATTACTAAATGAGTTTGGGACTGGAAAGCAATTAGGCCTTAAGCAAGTGCTGAAGACTTACTAAGGTTATCACACCAGTGTATCTTGCCAAATATACACTCTGTTCTGTGGCGTCTGTGTGCATGTCTGTGTTTTTTCCCGTAGTGGAGATGTTGTCTACTTTCTGGAGTTCAGCCACTCATGCATTACAAACAAAATCCAGTCTGCTCAGAAACACCTTACATTCAAACAGTGCTCTAAAACCTTCTCTGAATGCCCTCATATGCTTGACATCTTCCACCACAGTCTCCTTACATACACTGTTGTTGACCCAGTCAACAACTCGCTCTCCGGGTGCATACACTCGATGAAAACCAAGTGATGGAAAACCCCGTTCTGCTTTTTACTATATGATGTATTGTGAGAGGGTGTTTCCCCTGGATTACCTCGCTTTATTTTCTGCCCTGTTTTTGACAAGACGAGTGGATTTGGGCACAGCAGGGTTGATTTGTTCCCCTGTGTAGAAAAGTTTTTGTTGCCATTCTGAAACAATTGTACATTCCCCGGGGCAAATTGAGTGTGGAGGAGGGTTTTCCTTACCCCTCTGTCTTTTATGACTTTAAATTCCTCTCAGCTTTCAAAGGCAGTGGATCTGATGATCTTGGGTGGGCCTGTGAATACCCCCTTAATGACAGAGCTAAGATGGAGGCACTGCAACCTTTTATCCGAAAGCGAGAACTTCTCTTTCCACTGCATTAAATCGTCACGGCGGATTTGAGTGAGAAAAACAGTTGACCCTTGCCTCGGGTTCTTCAAAGCCAAGCAAGTTTACTGGGTTTCTCACGGTCAAATTACTGTAATTTTGGTTTTATTTGACGCACAGTTATTTTGTCCTAGTATGTTTTGATTCTCTGAAGCCTTGAATGGCCACAGAGCAGTCAAGAGTGAAATAGTTCCTTCTTTTAGTAATGTAGACAAATATAGTTCTTAGTTTGGTTAGGCGGGGTGCAACCCTGAATTTCCTAACCATTTTAGGGAAGGATAACGGATCAAGCTGTTGATAAAGTTGCGTGTGTAAGTAGTGTTTTGAAAAAGCAGATGATAAAGATGGCTGCTTATTTAATTGTAAAATGTATTAAGATAACTCATTTAAAACAGTAGGAGCTTTGAATGAGAAATGTCCAGGTTGAGCAGAGGTGTGTGTGTGTGTGTGTGTGTGCGTGTGTGTGTGTTTGCTGGGCTTGGCCGAAGGGAGAAAGGGAAGTGGCATAGAAGGGAGGAGACTGTGCATCAGTGCTCTACAGATCCTGATGTGATAATGGAGTAATAATAGCAGGCCTGCCACCACCCATCTCCTACCACATCAGTCTTTCTGCCAGCTCTCTCTCTCTCTTTCTCTCTCTCCTTCTCTATTTGTCTTACTGTCTAGGCAGTTCTCACTCTCCTTCCCATTCCTCTTATTCTGTCTCTTTCTTCATCTCCAGCCACATCAGTCTTCTTTCTCACTCTCTTACTCTCTTCATCCCTTCATTATAGCCCAGTTTGAGATGAAAGCAGCAGGGCAAAATTTCCTACTTTGTCTCCATCCATACACCCTCCACACACCATATAATTTAATGAACTTTCCATTATTAGGGTACCTGATACTTTGAAATACATCTGTTTAAAAGTTTTTTCTAATGCTGCAGTATAGGTTTAGACAGTACTAACCTGTCTAGTACATTTCCGATTCACTTTGAAAAGTGGGACACCAAAATGTACCATATTAATGGAAAGTGCCATAAGCATTCTGTCAGGTCAGTGAAATTCTAGACAATTTCATTCTGACTCTTAATAAATGTTTGTCCGAATGCATTATGAGAATGACTCATACAGTCTGTTGTACCTTTCAAAGGGTGGTACAGTTTTTTGATAATCTCATGGCAACACACGGCACATGGGCACATCTACCCGTTTAATACTGTTGCAACTTGCTTGTCTGTCGTTTTCTTAAACCTGGAATGTTAAGTTTTACCAAGTAAAAGATGGGTTAAGACATAAGGAAGCAAGCTAAGAATAAAAAAACATAATCCCCTGTAAATATAGCTATTTCGTGCAATAATTGGTTTAGGCCTGATTTCCATACTGCAAGATGAGACTAAGGCATTAAAGCATCTTTCCTGAGATTAAATCCCAAAGCATCTTCCCCTCCATTAGCTGTCTGTACTCTATAAACCATTATGCAGACTTAGCTTTTTGAGAAATGTGATTTTCCTCTTATTCTAATGATTATCAGAGCTTTCTGAGGGATGGAGTTGTAATATGGCTACATCTTATTTCTAGTCACTCTCATTCTACCATGCTGGAATGCATCTCTTACTCAGAGTTTGTACTTAAACCTTCTGAGAATGGGTTCATGGTTGTCATTCTGAAAAACAACTGAAACGTGATAATAATTCTGGGCTATGTTCATTTATCAGACTGCGTGAGATCAACTGTTTTTATTAAAATTAGGATTCAGGCTTTTTAAAAAAACGTTGTAGCCAATTGCCAACACCTGTGTTGCCAAACTTATTCACTAAGCATTTTCAATCCTGTTTAAACAGGCACTGAATATGCTGAAATAGCATAAGCCATTGTCATTCTTTTCAACACAAACACTCTGTACAGAATGCAAATTCAGCTTATCACATAATGCACCTTATTCACAAAACTCAGCACCAGCACTCAGCACTCGGATCTACCTACACGTCCACCTACACTTCTATCTACCTACATAAAGTCACAATGAAATCAAAATTGGCTATTCTTTGTGTGGAATATTTCACACAATAATTTATCCATGCATAGTATTGTGTTTTAAATTCATGTGCCCTCATAAACTTTAATCAAAACCATTAACCCCTCCCAAATGTCTCAGAATGAAGGCTGTCTATATTTGCTGTGTGATGTACAGGCAGTTTATATCCCTCCAACCTGATGATCGTAATGATCCAACAATTTCCCAAAGAGAAAAAGTATGACAGGTCCCAACCTAAATTTTTCCACTCTGATGAAACTCACCATAGAGAAACTTCACTCACCATACAGATAACTGTTCAATTTAGTAACGAATTAAAAGGCACATATTTCATATATGGCATCTTTAATTTTTTTTCTTTTTCTTTGTTTCAGTTGAGTCCAGAACAGCTGGTGCTGCTGTTGGAGTTTCTTTTAGAGGAACCAAAGCTGAACTTTTCCAGCCTAAGACTTCTTCATACCACATATGACCTACAGGCCCAAGATGCTGAGGTAACCAGCACTCCTACATATTTCCACCAAACACTGTTACCGTATTGATCTACTGACATCACCCCCAGATCTGCTCCCAGCCTCTGTTATACTAATCCATATTCAGGCCTATATTTAACTCTGTTGAGAATGTCTACTCTTCTGTGGTCTCATCAGTTATATTGAATTTGTGGTTGAAACAGTTATGAAACAAAAAGAGTAGAAACATCTGTTTATGATATTTGGTGCCTTTATTTTATTGTGTATTAGTCTGGAAGTAGTTGTTGAAGACTGACCTTTTGTTGAAAGCAATCATTATTTTTACACATCTTCTATTTTGTGAGGCTCCACAGAAATGACGTTTTTCAGGACTGAATGTAGCCTTTGAGTAAAAATGGCCTCTCCATAATTGATTGCTGTCACAATTCCAATAACTGAATAGGAAGAAAGTGTTTTTATGACCTTCTTTTTGTGGTTTCCTCCTCCACCTTTTCAAATATTGACTAGAGGCAGGCTGAACTCATTTGTCACGTCTCCACCAACACTTGTATGTGCACAGCTGAATAAAAACCCAATCCATCAGTCTTATCATTTTATATTGCTCCTGTATATTTGTATACTGTAATAATGATACAGTTGACATTTCCTTTTTTACCGTATTAAATAACTTGGTTGCATTTATTTGTAAGTAATCTTACCATTCTGTTGTTAGATGGAGAGGTTTCGAAAATATC
>JAZGTK010018357.1:0-11460 GCA_036877625.1 Ambastaia sidthimunki | reverse complement strand
TCACACACACACACACACACACACACACACACACACACACACACACACACACACACACACACACGCACACACGCACACACGCACACACGCACACACGCACACACGCACACACACACCTATGTGGAGCCAAGAGGCCCCTTATCTCGGTCTGACACACATGATGTATGAGGTACCATAATTCTTTTAGTTCCCTCTTGTGTTCTCTCACAAACACACACACAGATACAAATACACACACTTTCTCTCTCACACACACGCTCACACATGCACAGCAATGCTTGCAGTCAGCACAGAGGGGCAAAGTCTCAACCTTGACTAAAAGAGATATATGCAGTTATCTAAAGTTTGTAAGGCCACACATACTGTACACACAAGAATCAAAATTGATGCTTTATTTACGTCAAATACTAAATTAAATTAATTAATTGCAAATCTGAATAATCATGACTGTTATTTATAAAATCAATCAAATGCAAAAGTGGCTTTAAATAATGCACAAGATCAGGCCAGACGTAGAATATAATTAAAATTATGATCAAAATTTAATCAAAAGTTATATTGTTAAAAAAACACCCCAGGAATTCACTACAGGGGATTTTTATGATATTTTTGTCACTTTTGGTATATTATCAAAAAAAAAAAATTCATTATATCGCATAAACACTTAATAAAACTGTCAAATTGATCTATTAAAAAATTGCTGATGTTTAATTTAAAATATATTTTCCTGTAGACTTACAAACAGCCATTTATAATCTTTAAACTTTAAACCAACAAGGTCATTAAGTGATCAAACTGAGAAAGCTGTTCTACTCAGTAAACTTTGGATTTGGGGCGAGTGTGGTGTGTGGGTGGCTGTTCTGAACAAAAGAGCGTGACAGAATTACGTACTAGCCATGCTAATTTGGAAGGCGAATAGCAAAATGCTGGCCGGTATCTCATAAAGCTGCCTGGCGAAACATGCCTGCTTGCTAACGAGGCCGCATACCTCAATCGCTCGTGTTGAGTAATGGAGCAGCTGACGTACCCTGCTGAGAGCTGAGCTGGTGGAGGATGTAGCCAACACGCTAACAACATGACCAGATTTAGTGACTGACGGTTAAGCGACTGCCCTCCAACATGTAGACTTTGGAGTGCAGTTTGAGAAGAAACAAAAACTGAAGAACATTCGGATATAAATGCTTGCTATTTCATAACGTTTTGTTAGCTTTTTTGGACTTTATTTGCACAATAAAAATAATGGGAAGGCACACCAGTTTACGTTGAATAGGCATTTTAACTAATCTTGACCAGCGAAACATACTTGGTCAACCAGCTGCAGCAGAAACATCATACTGGTTGACTAGCCTCCTCAGACAAATTTTGCTGGTGAACAGCGTGACTATGTTGGTCCACCAGCTAGACCAGCCCCACACCAGAACTAACCAGCAATAATCAGCTTGGACCGACATGCGCCCTAGGCTAGTCTAGCTGGAAGTACATACGCTACCCAAAATGCCACAGCTCTCACATTCATGCCAATTTGGCTGTAATGTCTTTACATTTTCTGGATTTAGCTAATGAACAGGGTTTAGTGCTTCTGTGCTCTGAAATGGGTATCATTTAGCCCCATACAGAAACCCAGTAAAGATTTTCCGAAAAGGTGTTCCCTGTGGATACCAGCATCAACTGCAATAAAAATGTCAAGCCTTTGATAGCAAGCAAAGGTCAGGGGGAAGGTACAAAACAGAACAAACACCATCAGTCCCCTTCCAGCAGAGGCGGAGGGAGAAGGCAATGTGTGTATATAAAAGGCAAAAAGACAAAGGGAATATGCAATCAAAACAACTTCAAAGATGTGAAGAACACCTTAATAAGACTGTGCTTTGATGGCTGTGTCCATACGGTAGTGTCAACACCTGTTTAAAAGCATCAAAAATATAAAATAATACATAAGATATGAGAACTGTTTCTCCTTGAGAGCAAACAGAGATTCAATGGAGCACAAAGCAGGGTTGATTCTCTTGAGAAACAGACTACAGTAATCTCACAACATCTCACACTGTGCTTAAATATTTCAATATAAACTCACATACTTTATATCTCAAGTATTTTACAGTATATACAATTTTCCAGGTTCAAATTATCAGACCAATGTTATCCACTGTCCATTAACAGTTTTTTAGTCCTACAGCAGGTCAACAAATTTATGTCAGTTGTCTTCTGAGACAAAGTTGAGAATTCAATGAAACTGAATGAACAGACAACCTCATTTTCTTCTGGGAATGACTGTGTGTGCTTTTGTGTGTGTTTGTCTTACCGACGGTGCAATGCTCTCCGGTCCAGCCCTGGTGACATTCACATTTGCCGTCTTTGCAGGTTCCGTGTTCAGTACAGCGCGGGTGACACGCTTTCAGATCACATACGGAACCCGTCCAGCCTTCATCACAGCGACAACTTCCTCCTATACACACACCGTGAGAGCCACAGTCCACTGCACACACCTCTGCAGACACAAACAAATCCCGAAAATTTTAATCACTTTTTGTCTGAACATTGGTGAAAGTCAAGGACTATAAGGTCATGTCTTCTACAATGTGGTAACACATTTCAAGCGCACTCTCCTCTACCCAAAACAACAAGACCAGAGGTTACATTCCTGAGAACCATCATGTCAAAGTTATTGACTTAAAGTGTGAAAAACTTATGACAGGAAATAGATAACCAGGCAGACTCCTGCTGTGTCTAGTGGGCTGAGTGGCGGACTGTCTGGCCCACCTCATGCAACACCCCATAACAATGACATATATCAACCTTGTTCGACCCAGCCAAATGTGTGTGCGTGAGATCCGTGGCAGAGGGGAGCCGGCTAAAGGTAAGTGTTTGGGGGGAGGAAAAGAGAGATCAGAAAGTGCAGACACGGATGTGAATTGACATGCTGAACTTTCCACCCGGACCCAAAAGACAGGCCCCCCACACAGTTTGCTAGCAAACAGCTAGCAAACACATCAAGCCAAAATAAATCAATTTATACACACTCCAGTGTGGTCTGCCAAACATCAGGAGGATGTCTGAATGATTCCTGAGACTGAAGCTACCACAGAAGTATTTTATTAGCATTTCTCTTCAGAGATTTGTACTCTTCAAACATTTCTGGCATGTTTATAGTTTACAGAAAAAGAGACTGTATTGACAAATCATTTTGGGTGAAGCTTCTTCAGAGAAATGACATGTTTTTGTCAATAGAAACTAGTTTCCTGTTTAGCATGCCGGGGCGTAAATGAAAGCCTGTCCTGTGCAACTGGTGACAATAGCTGGCGAGGAAAAATTGGAGTGCATTTTGAATAACTCCCTGTGAAAAAAGTCTGATAGTGATTTAGATTTGGTTTATGAATCTCTGTGTAGACGTGTGTGGGTCTGGCATAATAGTGGATGGAAGACAAAAGAGCTTAAAGGAGCGACTAGTACAGCCAGAAATGAAAATTCTGTAATAATATACTTACTGTCATGTCTTTTAAAACCTGTATGGCTTTCTGTTTTCCATAAAAGTACAATGTTCAAGTGTCTCTTTTCCGTACAATAAAAATAAATGGTGACCATGGCTGTCATGTAACAAAGTCAAGGCATGAATTTTTAAGATAAATCATACAGCATCAGGCTTGGAGTACAGTGTGCAAGTTGTATGTTGACTTTTTATGCTTTTTGTTCTTTTCTGAGCTTGACAGCCTCTGGTCCCCATCTACTTTCACTGGACAAAAAAAGCAGCTCAGACATTCTGCTATACTTACGCTTTGCTATAAGAAATAAAATTTGATTTAGAACAACACAAGGGTGAGTAAATGATGGCAGAATTTTCATTTTTGGGTGAACTATCCCTTTAAGGCATGCTGTAGTTTAACAGCCCACACACCATTTCAACAGATCCTCACATTCTGACACACCCTGTCACAGAAGACAGGAAATAAAGCACCAGAAAGACACATAACCCCTGATAATGACAAATCACGGAACGGGGTATTGTTAAACTCCTTCCCTCAACATTCCTTCCGAGTCTTTCTACTGTGAATCCTGACAAGGTGTGAATCTGTGACATGAAACTCAGGCAGAGCTGGTGAAAGTGTATCAAGAAGAGAAAACTGAAGGGAAGAAATGCAGAGAAAATTTCCCATCAGACCCTGGGTCAGGTGAGTGCCAGTTTGTGGTTGGTTTCCCCGCTGTGTGCTGTTATTATGGCTCCTGCAGGTGGGCAGAAATGACGCAGCGGCCCCTGGGCGCCTGTGTGTTTTAGCCTTCATCAGGCGAGACTTCGCTGAAGTTCGTCTCGGTTTCTTCAGAGCGAGAGTGTGATTGAAGGAGAGAATAAGGGGGGTGTGTGGAGGGAAAAGTTCACATAGACAGATGGGGTGCAGCTGCTGAGCAGTGCTTCTGGAAAACTGACGGCTCGAGCAGTAAGTCTGCCTCTACCTCTGAGCCTGCTGCAACTGTACTACATCAATCTGGATTACTCTCTTCTTTTTCAAAAGTTGCTGCCAGAACATGCACACTAAGTGCCTGAATGTGTCCCTTTTAGGCGGGTGTCTCACACCTATTTTTTCTGAGAGGGCACCGGTGGTGGTCCTGCCTTACTTGTTGTCCTATGTGAGATAAGACATTACCAAATGAAAAAATGTTTTATATATCCTTTATGTAAGATAAAAATATGACATTTTATTGGTACAGTTTTTCAAAAGAACATGGGTTCAAATTAAGACCTAACCTTTTTTGACTAAACAAAAAAAAAAAGATCACAAAAACATTTATATATGTACAATAATTGGTAACTTGCATTTACAATCCACTTTCCATGTGCCCCTTTTACTGTTACGTGTCCTGTCAGTTTCTCTCTCTCTCTCTCTCTCTCTCTCTCTCTCTCTCTCTCTCTCATTATCTAGGACAAGAGGGGCAATACTAATTTTATCAGCGCTTTTGGGAAAGTTGCTGTCGATCCGATCAAAATTCCCCCCACGAACTAGGCGTTTATCTGCATTTAACACAGCATTGCAGCCGTTAGCGTGACAGAGAGGAAGTGTGCAGACCTCATTCATTAGCGCTGCGCTAATTGAAGATGTACGGCTAATTAATGAAAAGGGGGAAAGTGGTGCTTTAAAAAACCTCAGGTTGTCCTTCCTCGATTAAAAGGGACACCGGATGCCCATTTTCCACAAGTTGGAATGATACTTTAGGGTCTTCTGGAAATGTCTGTGACATACTTAGGTTAAATGTAAAACAGTACACATTTCATGTGATGCCAGGATCGCTCCATTGTCCAACACCTGCTAAAATAAAATGTAGTACACCTTTGTTAGCTAGCTCTGCTGTCTGTGTACAAAATGGATGGGAAAGGGGTGGACTATGACACTATATGTGGCTCGGAGGTGATAAACTGGCTGTGTGGTTTTTTTCAGCTTTTCTGAGCTGGAATACATACCAGAAACCTAACTTAATGCAAAAAAGTAAAAAAAGTAAAAATTTCATCCGATGTCCCCTTTAAAATAGAGTGAGACAGAAAAGGAGAATAAGGAGAGAGAGAAAGAGAGATTGCCGTGTTGGGCTCCAGGGTGAAATGATATTTTCATTAGACACAGTTTGCTGCTGAGAAAATAGCATTGTATAACTAAAAGGCCGACCGTGGGTGAGTCCTAAAACAGCAGGAGCCCAATACCAGTCATATTACAGAGATCAGTATCGTCACTCAAACAAATACAAGACATCTGCACAAATATCTCACCAGCAGCGGAGAGATAACACAGGAGCTGAGCTTTTGACTGAGATACTTTATAATGATGGTGTATTTTAGGTTGATTCAAATGTGAGAAAGTCTGCTGACAGATTTGAGAAAGGGGGGGTTGGGGGTTGTTGGTTGGTTTGAAATGATATGCTGTTAATATCCTCAAAAACAAGTCTCAGACAATAATCAGCCTTTCAGTGTATCAGAGAAAGAACTTGATCAAGTGAAAGAAAAACATCTTGGTTACATACACACTGCAAAATTTAGAAGTGAAAACTGCATTTAACTTTTACAGTGAATCGAATGTTCATGTGTGTACAGAATACAGGAGTCACTTCTAATCTTACAGCTAACATAGTGACAGTAACCTTTTGCTGTCTGCCAGCAGTTTAATCCACTGTTGTTAGCTTCAGTAATATTTATATCACTATATATTATTTTACTGTAATTTTTAGTAACCCAATAGTGAGACTTAAAGAATAAACATTTACAAACAAGTCAGGACTAACTTTCTTTTTGCACGGTACAAGGTGAAAACTGACAACTAGTTGGTTAGTTTGATGCTGCACAAACTAGGTGGTTTAAATGACAATTTGGTTGTCACTACCTGAAATTTTTGGAAGTGAATTTAGTTAAAGTATGTGAGAGGTTGTTTCTCCCATACTCTGTGTAAGCACAATTGCACGTGTATCATATAGTGTGTACATGACCCTTAAAGATGTGACTGCCTTATATAGATTAAGAAGGAGCAGAAAATAAGTAATAGTACCAATGGAGCAGTCGGGTCCAGTCCAGTTGGCGTCACAGGTGCAGGTGCCGCTTTCTGTCTGGTACGTTCCGTGTCCTGAGCACTGGTCTGGGCACATAGTCTTCAGGATCTCGCAGCTGGTGCCGCTCCAGCCTGAATTGCAGTGACACTCTCCATGAATACACACGCCGTGAGATGAACAAGTTGGGTCCAGGCAGTCCACTGTGAGTGTTTGAAAAAAGCATTGCTAGTTAGTGAATTAGCAAGTATGTCACATCAAGTGCATAATGTAGATTTAAAAGGGATATTTTACCCAAAAATTAAAATTATGGCCCAAATGAGAAGTACTGCAAAGTGTTTAAACTGATCATACAATTAAAGGAGATTGTCCAAAACTGACACAAAAAGCAACATAAATTGATTTTATATGACTGCCGTATATTCCAAGCCTCACTGTATGGAATAAAACAGTTTGGACATTCTGGTATAAATAACTTTTATGTTCCACATAAGAAATAGAACCACAGGTTTGGAATAAAATGAGGGTGAATAAATTATTGCATTTTTTCATTTTAGGGCAGAACAAATTCCTTACAACAAAAAATATGGAGTATTTTTACACTTTATAAGCACATCTCACTAAAACCCACCATTTGATCCACCATCCACCAAAAATCCACTAAGATCCACCATCCACCAATACACCAATCTAACATTCAAAGCATCACATAGGCTTCAAAATACATGGCCATTGAAAATTCTACTGTTTCATTTTCCCCTTACACACTTTATGAGCAAAATTAGATGGCTCATAAAGTGAGAGACATGCTTTATGTACTCTAAAAAATGTGCTAGGTGTCTCGTTGGGAGAAGTCTACTTCTACAGATGGGGCAGCAGTTTTTAGATAAAGCTTGAGGTTAAACTTGGGAAGTGGGACAGTGGTATGGAATTCTTTAAAAAAACTTCCACGAGGGGTTACTGTGCATGTGCGCATTAGCCGCTGGGAGAAAGCTGAGGTTCAGGAACACTTAATTGTGCAGGAGCTGATGGGGCTTAATCACGCCATTGACTGACAACAGCCCAATTCGTGAACAGAAAGCAGAGTCCCGTCTATAAATTTGATTAGCCCGTGTCTGTCTGCGCGTGGAAATGTATGCGTTTGTATTTGTTGGTCACGCCAAATCGTTACCATCGAGCCGCGGAAACAAAACCTGTTGTATAGGAAAAAAATACAATAAACACGCATACTGCACATGCTACGTGCCGAGTCACGGTAACATAAGCACTGTGCGCAAAGCTAATTTAGCTAATTAAGTCAGCAAAAGAAAAATCAATTGTAATCTAGCACTTTTTCCCGCCTGCGATAAACAGGCTGAACACTGATGGGTAAGAGACCAACGCATCAGTGGGGACATGAGTGCAATTATTTGCTCTGTGAAGTGAAGAATGGCAATTGTTTCTGGAATATTGAACTATTAACTCATGGGTAATGATTATTGTAGGAACAGTAAATTATCAAAGAAGGTCACAGTGAGAGGAGCCCCTTTTTCTTGATAGCTACACACAAGGCGTTGGTTTCCTCTCTCAAACACTTAAAATCTGTTCTACTTTCTCCTTTTTTCAGGCATTGTGAAAAGTCTGTCTGTGTCCACAGAGAGTAAGCTGAACACTTCTAGAAAGAAAAAAAAAATCGATCCCCCCTAAACCAATGGGTAATCAGTGATTACGTTGATAACACATTATCTTGCACATCTTTGATGGTGTAATGCAATGGAGTTTAATGGCAAGAACACTGGAAATAACGGTGTTAGATAAACGCTTCCATTAGGGCTTCTGATGGGTCTCTTATGATCTCAGACTTCAGATGCTGAGTATCTCTTTAAGGGGAATTTTGAAAAGAGCTGAAACATCCTTAAAACTTTTCAAAACAGCCAATAAAACTGTTTTCTAACGTCAGAACACCTAATGAAGAATTTAAAAGAAAATTTAAAAGTCATTGTTTACTCACCCTCATGTCCCAACTTTTATCGCTAAACGTGTGCAAAAACATTTGAACAAAAAATTTGCAATCCTGTTTCAATTTTATTATATGACATAGACCAGAAATTCTTCAAAATTTACTCTGTGCTTTAAACAGGTCATATGGGTTCAGAACAACATTAGGGTGAGTAATTAATGACAGAATTTCCAGTTTTGGGTGAACTATTCCTTTAAGAACAGTCATAAATTATACTGCTCTGTTAACTGAATTTATAAGGTGATGGATATTTAATGATGCAGTTCCTGCATAAGTTAGATGTTCTGACACAGTAATTAATATCAAATTGGTATTAAAAAAACTGATGCTTTGTCAGCACAGACAAGACAGCTATGAATCCGCCAATGCAATGTCACTGTTGTTTGACTTTGTGACTGACCTTCTTCACAGTTGTCTCCTTTATAGCCTGTATTGCAGGCACAGGTGCCCATGATGCAGATTCCGTGACCAGTACAGTGAATGTCGATGCACTGATTGCTGGGAACATCACACTCTGTCCCCTTCCAGCCACTGTAACACAGACAGCGCCCCCTAGAGTACTGGCCATTGCCACTGCACAACACTGGACAGGCAGCTTAAAAGAAAAATACAAAAAACAATGAAAAGCCCTGAGTAAGTAATTTGTGACATTTATAATCCAACAAGTAGGGAGAGATTTCTTGATGGTGCTTTTTCTCATATTAGGGATGATGAGAAAAATAAAACATTTAAGCCAAATTTAAACCATTTTTAAACAAAGATATAAGAAAAAGAAAGCAAACAGATCATAAGAAAAAACTAAATAAAATATAAGAGCATCAAAAAATACTAATTGTTGCTTATTGCTGGTAATTAAAAGCTGACCAGGCTTGCAAATGAAGTAATTAAGTATCAACAAAAGTCTGCTAGCCAGCTACACTTTTTCAAATGACAATCTGAAACTAATTCTGAACAGCGATACTGGTTGTTTATTTCTCTTGAGAGTCATGTGTGACTGTGTGCTTGCACGCGAGTTAGACAGCATACCTCGTGAGCAATCAGGCCCAAGGAACCCTGGGAAACAATGGCACGTCCCCGAGCGACAGTCTCCGTTACCATGGCAATTGTGTGGACACTCTGTAAGGGTATCTGGGGGAAAGAATGAAAACGTGCGGGAGAGAGACAGAAAAAAGAATGTAAAAGAAAAGCTCTAATTGAGGAGACAGTCTGTGGAAATTAGCAGACATTCAGACCCCCCCCCCATCTTTAATTAAAGGAGTGCCAGATGCGTGATTAACAAAAACCTGCATCTAAGCTTACTCTATTTTAATGAACCAATCAGAGCATTATTACCACCAATTAGCAGCCAGACGCTCAGCTTTGAGCTTTCTTTACACTGCAGGATGGCCATTAAAACACACACATGCATGAGTGTGTGCACACCCCCACAATTGCCCTTCCTCCACTTTATATATTCACATTTAAAAACATGTTTATTTATGTAGACACATGAAGAGCCGCGCAGCTAAAACAGATTTTGCAAGTAAAAACTATTCAAGCGCACTTTAGCGCTATAATGAGATGAGTGGTTTTCAGCTGGTTTTGCTTGAAGATTTTCACATTTGACACCACGTGGTGGTCTAATATAATACCAAAAATTGTTTACCATACACAATCAAAAAATACCCTTAATCAAACGTCACAATTTATTAAAACTACTATTTGTTGCACTGGCCCAACAATTTGCAAAATGATACAGAAAGCATTTCACACCTTGACAAACCTATTTATTCTGTTATCCTAACTATGCAATATTTCATTATTTCCATTTGGAATATTTATGCAGAACCTATTAGATCAGACTTGTGACCCAGTTATACAGCTTAGAATCTACTAAGAATCACTGTTCTATTACTGTACATCTGTCATTCAAATGTCTTCATGTCAATCGAATTTCAGAGTCAAACCAAGCCGGGATCAAGCAGGAAGGTTTTGCTACTCGTGCTGTGTTTGATTCTCACACTCGGTGGGTCGTCAAGGTGACGTCAATGATTGTGGCTTCACCTGTCGATACTTTCATTAAAAGAAGAAGCTCATTGGTGGCTAAGTCAATTCTGACAGGGTAATGAACTGCAGCGGTCTCCTGTCACCGGCGCTTTGTTATGACACCACTGAAGCATTTAGTAGAGACATCCCCACTACAGGCTCATATTATCCTGCTACAGTGAACTAATCAATTTTAATTTTCAAAAGGTTAACTTTTTACTCATCGAAGCATAATCAACAGTCTTTTAAAAAGGGCTCTGGCTGTAGTCCCACTGATTATTTTTTATGTTCTTGCCTTTGTGATCGAATTCGAAAGGAAATTACTCTTGCTGAGCCCTATTTTTATGAGATCACGGTGGAGGTGAGAGAAGTGGGGAAAGAGAAGGTGAAAGAAAGAGGGAGAGAGAGAGAGGGTGAGAGAGAGGGGAGAGGTCCTGCAGGTCACCAGGCAACACTCTAAAATCAGCTACTGCCCACTAACCACCTAAAGTGCAGGTCGATACACTCTGACTGTCACTACACACTATAAACGGATGGCGTACACAGTCTTTGTGTCCTATATACACAAATATATATATGTATGTGTATATATATATATATATAGAGAGAGAGAGAGAGACATAGCTTACCTATGATGATGGCGTTGTAGGACACCTGCTCAGTGTTCTTGCCGTCGTTGTAGAAGGCGAGGTGCCAGGTGCCTGAGTCCAGAAAGCGGATGAACTCTGCCTCATGAACATTCACTGAACGCGCTTTCCTGGCTGCCCCCTCCACCTCCACCAGCCCCCGTTTCTCTTTAGCTATCAGACGACTGCCGTCTAACAGCTCCACAAAGTCATACTGTACACACACACACAGAAGAAAAAGTGAGTCATCATTCTTTTACAGGAACAATAAGTCTCATATCTCAACAACAAATCAAA